>JAHPZR010032414.1:0-12437 GCA_019787425.1 Platygyra sinensis | reverse complement strand
TTGAAACGTTTATCCTTCCGTTCCTTTAAGCAAGCTATGACCAAAATAAACAACAAAAAAAACTTACAATACAAATTTGTCATAAACTGGCACGGTTAAAGTACTATTAATTTCCTTTTTATCATTCATGCAGTTGAGTATTTGTTTGTATCTTGCTTTTTTGTGTTATTTTTTTTTTTTCGTGCTTCGTTTTCTTTAAGTGTGTATGTAACGTTTTGTATATTATTAATAAGTAATCAAACGGGTTTTCTCGTTTAATCTGGAATAATTTGCACTTGTGGGTTAGCTTTCAAAAAGCTAAAATTTCACTCGCCGAAGCGGCTCGTGCATTTTGAGCTTTTTTGAAAAACTCACTCGTGCAAATTAACAGACCCTTCTCCAAAATGGCGGCCGATAATTCAAATAAGTTAAAATTAGCTGGTTAATATTAAGAATGTACACCAGCACTAGAAAGAACACCTTTACTTTAGTAACCCTGCAAAGTTTCAGCTTTTCAGGTGTAACATCAGCTGAGAAAATATGAGTTGAAAATTGAAAAATTTACAGATGTTTGTACGCCCGGGGTATAATGCATAACCCCAGTCATACAAGGGTGTGTAAATTTCTTAGTTTTCAACTTACATTTTCTCAGCTGATATTACACCTGAAATGCTGAAACTTTGCAGGGTTACTAAAGCAAAGGTGTTCTTTCTAGGGCTGGTATATATACGTTTTTAATTTTGACCTATTTGAATTTTTGGCCGCCATTTTGGAGAAGGATCTATTCCAAAATGAACTAGAAACCCTATGATTACCTATACTTATTTTTTTCCTATCTACTCAGCCTGGTCAGTGTTCTAACCCTTCTGAGCAGTTGTTTTAGGCTGCCTAATTATTTTTATAAATCTGGCAAATAAAATGGCTGAATGGTTGGCTGCTGTTTTTTGTTATGATGGTGTGCTCCTGTGCTGCTTTTGTACAGTTTATCACGCACTACATTTTCCGAACTCAAACAAACCTAGAAAAACCCAAAATGTAAGTGAAACTGCGCTTTCCATATTGAGCTGTAACAAATATTTAAATAGAGGATATTGGTCTGCCAATCTAAAAAGTCAAAATAATAACAACATGATATAGAATTTATGGAGACCTCGGAAAAAAATCCGAGTCCCAGATGGGATTTGAACCCACGACCCTCCGTGGGTTCAAATCCCATCTGGGACTCGGATTTTTTCCGAGGTCTCCATAAATTCTATATCATGTTGTTGTTATTTCATCTTTAATAAAATAATAACAACGAGCAAAAATATAAAAACTTTGCTAAACACTAAAACATCTAATAATAGATTTATTATCTAACTACTGTAGTCAATAAATTTGTCAATGAAAGAGGGAGAGTGTGACAATTCTGCGCGCGCCGACCTGTACGGCAAAACTTATGTTCTACTGTATAAATAACTTTATTATTCATTCAAAATATTTCCCCGTTTCTGATTGGTTAAAACCACACGCATAATTTACCATAACCAACTGCTGTTGACCAGATATTGAACCAATGACGTCAAAAGTGCAGCCCGCTGCAAATTATTGAACCGATGTGGTCAAAATGGCGTCAAAAGTACAGCCCGCTTCAGATTATTGAACCGTTGACCGAGAAAACCTGCGGACAAGGTTGTGTTACTTTGGTGAGCTGAAAAACAAAGAGCGAAATGGCGAAACTCCTTTAAGAACGGGGAAATATTTTTGAATAAATAATAAATCGGCTTTTGTAGGATATGAAGAATTCTGCAGATCTCGGAGGGTGTTATCCACCTTGGACTTCGGTCTCTGTGGATAGCACCCTCCTTGATCTGCAGAATTCTTCATATCCTACTCCGCAGCCTCATTCAATAATTGCTAAATATTACTGTAAAATATCGCTGTATATTTGTACTGTTATTTGGACGTTATTCGCTGCAGTGGGATAATGAAAGCTCGTTGTAACCTGCTATCACACGCGTTTCATGTTTTGGCGAAAAAAGGAACGCTTGATTGCAGGTTAAGGACGTTCACGCAACAATTTTCCAGTCAATAGATTTTTTTTTATTTTTACCGCAGTCAGATAATGAGAAAAAAGTCAGAGAGGCCAAAAAATTTGGGAGTTACCAACTTCGTTGCAGAGATAAAGCGTGTGGAAACCACCCTGATTTTGAAAAATTCTCGCAGGTAATTCAGCACACAGAGGTTTGTAGTTAAAAATATCTAAGATGAGTCAATGTACGGAGGCAAACGATCTTAGTTATATTTCGTAGAATTAGGTAAGTGATGTAAATAATTTCAAATGTTGCCGACGTTTTCACAAAACTTAACCCCTTAGGAGGCATTTGAAACCGCCGTACAGATAAACGGAGAGCTAAAAGGAACGGATTCCAAGGTGCATTTTGCAAACAATTCAGACTTCTAATCGATAGACTTTTTTCTTTTTTTTTTTTTTTTTCGCTAAACGTAAAAAATCGGTATAGAAAATGGTCACCGAACGTTCAAGATCCAGTCAAAGCTATAGCAATGGCCATCTTCCCTATAATTGTTTATTTTATTGGCGCGCGCATCGATGCATGACGTGGCGTGTGAATTTGCGTGCGCAGTAAGGATGCGCAGAAACACTGATTAACGCGAGCGTCCTTGAACTCGACATTGAGAAGTCCTAAGCTTCATGAGTACTCAAATTACTGAGTTGAAGGTGTTTAGAAGGACTTTTAGAGTTTTCAGGTGTCCATCCTAAATGACTTCTAACCCGAGGGACATCCATGTGTAAAGGCCCAACAATGCTTGTCGAAAAATTCTAATTTATGCTGTTATCATGAAGCTTTCTGGATCTCGTTAGGAAGTTCTATTGATTATATAATTAGGGCCTGGGTTACTATTGTTTGTTTATAATTTTCTCAGCCAATCCTGTGAGACGTTCCGAAGAGCTTCGTGGCGACCCGATTTATGTCCCTAAGCGAGTAGTTGAGCATACTTGACCTTGGAGCAGAAAAGTCCCCACCCCCCACCCCCAGGAGTGAACAGTGACTCAGTTCCTTGTTGTAGACTGTTCTTTAAAATGCTGCTAAGATGGTTCTGGTTTAAACTGCGATTGCGTTCTTGTCTGTGTATGTTTGAGACAAAGAGACTGCTTGCAATCTAAACTGTCCCCAATGAGATGTTACCATTCAAGCGTGAGCTATCGGCAATCTACTGACGTTTTTTTTGATGCCGGTATACAACTGAGATGGAAGACAAAATGTCTTGGAGTGTGTAGATGAAAGCCTTGGGTGCGAGTAACCATTGACATGGCAGCTGTCGTGTGTACTGTACAATGTGCAGGATGAATCAGTTCCTAAGGCCGCTGGATAACAGCCAACCATTTAAATGAAGAATGTTGATCGGTATACGTTGTTAAAGCTTTCTTTATATCTGTGTTTCACAGGTGTTCGCGGTAAGTTTTGAGTTGTGATGCAAAATACGTAGACGTGTTTGAACCCGTTGCTAAGATATTTGATATATTTTGCTCCAATATCAAATTCAGACGATAGGCAGTCGGCACGGCAGATTAAGTGAAACGTGGAGAAACCAGTTTTTCCTTATGCATGAGTCTTAGTGACTACCGTTCAGGGTAATGTTCGAGACGTTCGTAAACAAAGAGGTAGGGATAGGTCCTACAATACCTCCAGAAACAGTACTCTAATTCCATTGTCTAACTTATAGGGGAATGTGAAAACATGAAAACAACACATTATTACCTGAGAGCTGCGTAATCATGGAGCAATTAAAGACGTGGGCTGGTGAAAAAGTGTGGGCTAATTACATGTAACAGAATGACTAATTGGTCGTCAATTGCGCCTGAATGACGTACAGCCAATTTAAGAGTTTTAAACTGCCGTTGTGGCTTTGTGAGAGTGTGAATTTTAGACAAAACTGTCTCGTGCGGTCTGCATCGGCTTTTCGAATCAGTGAATAGTGATTAGATATCCTGATAAAAGTTTGTCTGAAGCAGACCGCTACCTAAACCTGTACAAAGTTAAGGAATGCAACTGGTAAACAAAAAACGGAAGGTTTACAAGAACGGTGAAAGGACCAGCGTCCATGTGAATGTTTACATGAAAACAATGTAATTACACAACTCTTTTCCCTTTAAATTTGATTATCAATCCTTTTTCACCCTAAGGAGTTGGCACCACATGAACAACACTTTTAACAGAACCACAAAATCTCTATATTAATATTTTCTTTTAGTGTTTATTTGTGAAATTCCTGTTTGCAGCAGTGTAAAACTTGTGATCAGCGTGCATAGAACTTAATTCTAAATTGTAGAAGCACGCAACCTCTTAGCAAACGCATGCTAAAAATTAAAAACCGCTTTCATAAGAAAAATCAAAAACCGCTTTCATAAGCAAAATTAAAAACTGCTTTCATAAACAAAATCATTTTTTTAACAATCGTGGCAATTCAACTTATTGAATCTCACTGTTAACATACAATTCCTCTTAACAAAATCAATAAATTGTCAGCTAGGCTGATAGAGAGACTACGCATTACTCTCTTTTGCTTGATATCGCGTCAAATCGTCAAAACTTAATCAAGACTAAACAATATCTACAGCCATGAGTTTAAAAGTATATTTTCGAGATTGGTTCTTTAAGAGGCTTAGAAGTGTTGCGTGTATGTTAAACGTTCGCTCGGCGAAGTTAGAAAAAGTATTCAGTATTTTCCTTTCTTTTTGCTAAGCTCGTAAAAGTAAATACTTTCCCAGATAGTAGCAGTTTTTCATTAATTTGTCGACTGACTTCTTCTTGTCCCATTTGTTAACTTTTACTTGTACTTATTGACCGGCTCTACCAGTTACTGAGGAATGAATTTTGCTGGTTCTTTCTTCAATTTCCTTCACTTAACGAGGCCTGATTCGATTATAAATTAAGTTTCGCTGAATAACAAGCACAGAGAAGATTTGTTAAATTCATCAAATCTTGATGGCGTGAAATCCTGAACATTACTCACGTGAATTAAGGAATGGGGCAGAATAAAAAAATGACAAAAATTAGAAAAAAAAATCGGAAAAATAGTATTTTAGTATTCAAGGGTCTTTTTTAACATAAGCTTACTAATCCATAGGGAAAGAAAACGTTTATGCGTGTCACGTGACACGACCGTTAGTAGGTGCTTAAATTTGGCGCCATTTGCGTTTGTTCTCTTTGCTTCAAGTTTACACCACTTTGTATGGCATCAGATCACAGGCAAACCTTCAAGGCATGACCCTCTATGTTCAGTCTTTTAGAGTTTAATCGGGGAATCCGGGAAAATGCTATTGGTTGGTATGAAATTTGTCCTTCTTTTTCGAGTAACAGCAATTTACTCGATTACTGCTGTCTCATAAGGCCGTTTCAGATAGAATCTAAAATCCCCGATTGAATCGTAGTTTTTCAAAGTAAGCTTCTGGTTCTCGAATAGAAAAATCGTCGTATGAACGATGGTATGGTGGTGTATTTCACGTTTTTAATACTTAACTAGCAGCTCGATGTGTCCTCCATGTTTAAAAGCGCGGCCTGGACTTTGAGGAACTAGAACCGAGAGAATTTTCTTGCTGCTATAGCAACACAGCCTTTCCAAGATGGCGGACAAGCGTGCAGTAGAAGTGTCATAAAATTTGTAAGCTGTTTTTTTCGTTTCCTTTTTGTTATGAAGGATGATCTTTGCAGATTGAATACATTAAATTCGGTTATACATAAAACTGGCATTTTTCATCTCTATATACTTAAATTTAGGACGTAGAAAAGAAGCAAAGATAACAAGATTTTAACGTCCTGAACGAAGGACATCTTTCGTAAACAAAAAGATTTCAACTGTCTCTCAAGGTTCTGTTAAAAGTGTTGTTCATGTGGTGCCAACTCCTTAGGTGAAAAAGGATTGAGAATCAAATTTAAAGGGAAAAGTTGGTAATTACTTGTTTTTTCATGTAACATTCAACACGGACGCTGGGCCTTTCACCGTTGCTTGTAAACCTTCCGTTTTTTGTTTACCAGTTTGCATTCCTTAACTTTGTACACGGTTTTAGGTAGGGGTCCTGCTTCATACAAACTTTTTATCAGGATTCTAATCACTATTCACGTGATTCGAAAAGCCGATGCAGACCGCACGAGACCGTTATCTGTCTAAAATTCACACTCTCACAAAGCCACAACGGCAGTTTCACACTCTTAAATGGGCTGTGACCGTCATTCAGGCGCAATTGACGACCAATTTAGTCATTCCTGTTACATGTAATTAGCCCACACTTTTCCACGCAGCCCACGTCTTTAATTTGGCTCCATGATTACGCAGCGTCTCAGGTAATAAGGTGTTGTTTTCAATGTTTTCACATTCCCCTAATAAGCTTACGGAACAATGGAATTAGAGTACTCGTTTTCTGGAGAGTTATTATGTAGGAACCTATCCCTACCTCTTTGGTTTACGAACGTCTCGAACATTACCCCTGGGAAAAACGTAAAAGTCCACTAGACTCATGCATAAGGAAAAAACTGGGTTTCTCCACGTTCACCTAATCTGCCGTGGCCGCCTGCCTATCGTCTGAATTTGATGTCGGAGCAAATAGATCAAATATCTTAGCAACTGTCGAATTGTAAAAGTTAAATGAGTAACAAAAAAACGGAAGGTTTACAAGCAACGGTGAAAGGACCAGCGTCCATGTGAATGTTTACATGAAAACAATGTAATTACACAACTCTTTTCCTTTAAATTTGATTCTCAATCCTTTTTCACCCTAAGGAGTTGGCACCACATGAACAACACTTTTAACAGAACCTTGGAGACAGTTGAAATCTTTTTGTTTACGAAAGATGTCCTTCGTTCAGGACGTTAAAATCTTGTTATCTTTGCTTCTTTTCTACGTCCTAAATTTAAGTATATAGAGATGAAAAATGCCAGTTTTATGTATAACCGAATTTAATGTATTCAATCTGCAAAGATCATCCTTCATAACAAAAAGGAAACGAAAAAAACAGCTTACAAATTTTATGACACTTCTACTGCACGCTTGTCCGCCATCTTGGAAAGGCTGTGTTGCTATAGCAGCAAGAAAATTCTCTCGGTTCTAGTTCCTCAAAGTCCAGGCCGCGCTTTTAAACATGGAGGACACATCGAGCTGCTAGTTAAGTATTAAAAACGTGAAATACACCACCATACCATCGTTCATACGACGATTTTTCTATTCGAGAACCAGAAGCTTACTTTGAAAAACTACGATTCAATCGGGGATTTTAGATTCTATCTGAAACGGCCTTATGAGACAGCAGTAATCGAGTAAATTGCTGTTACTCGAAAAAGAAGGACAAATTTCATACCAACCAATAGCATTTTCCCGGATTCCCCGATTAAACTCTAAAAGACTGAACATAGAGGGTCATGCCTTGAAGGTTTGCCTGTGATCTGATGCCATACAAAGTGGTGTAAACTTGAAGCAAAGAGAACAAACGCAAATGGCGCCAAATTTAAGCACCTACTAACGGTCGTGTCACGTGACACGCATAAACGTTTTCTTTCCCTATGGATTAGTAAGCTTATGTTAAAAAAGACCCTTGAATACTAAAATACTATTTTTCCGATTTTTTTTTCTAATTTTTGTCATTTTTTTATTCTGCCCCATTCCTTAATTCACGTGAGTAATGTTCAGGATTTCACGCCATCAAGATTTGATGAATTTAACAAATCTTCTCTGTGCTTGTTATTCAGCGAAACTTAATTTATAATCGAATCAGGCCTCGTTAAGTGAAGGAAATTGAAGAAAGAACCAGCAAAATTCATTCCTCAGTAACTGGTAGAGCCGGTCAATAAGTACAAGTAAAAGTTAACAAATGGGACAAGAAGAAGTCAGTCGACAAATTAATGAAAAACTGCTACTATCTGGGAAAGTATTTACTTTTACGAGCTTAGCAAAAAGAAAGGAAAATACTGAATACTTTTTCTAACTTCGCCGAGCGAACGTTTAACATACACGCAACACTTCTAAGCCTCTTAAAGAACCAATCTCGAAAATATACTTTTAAACTCATGGCTGTAGATATTGTTTAGTCTTGATTAAGTTTTGACGATTTGACGCGATATCAAGCAAAAGAGAGTAATGCGTAGTCTCTCTATCAGCCTAGCTGACAATTTATTGATTTTGTTAAGAGGAATTGTATGTTAACAGTGAGATTCAATAAGTTGAATTGCCACGATTGTTAAAAAAATGATTTTGTTTATGAAAGCAGTTTTTAATTTTGCTTATGAAAGCGGTTTTTGATTTTTCTTATGAAAGCGGTTTTTAATTTTTAGCATGCGTTTGCTAAGAGGTTGCGTGCTTCTACAATTTAGAATTAAGTTCTATGCACGCTGATCACAAGTTTTACACTGCTGCAAACAGGAATTTCACAAATAAACACTAAAAGAAAATATTAATATAGAGATTTTGTGGTTCTGTTAAAAGTGTTGTTCATGTGGTGCCAACTCCTTAGGGTGAAAAAGGATTGATAATCAAATTTAAAGGGAAAAGAGTTGTGTAATTACATTGTTTTCATGTAAACATTCACATGGACGCTGGTCCTTTCACCGTTCTTGTAAACCTTCCGTTTTTTGTTTACCAGTTGCATTCCTTAACTTTGTACAGGTTTAGGTAGCGGTCTGCTTCAGACAAACTTTTATCAGGATATCTAATCACTATTCACTGATTCGAAAAGCCGATGCAGACCGCACGAGACAGTTTTGTCTAAAATTCACACTCTCACAAAGCCACAACGGCAGTTTAAAACTCTTAAATTGGCTGTACGTCATTCAGGCGCAATTGACGACCAATTAGTCATTCTGTTACATGTAATTAGCCCACACTTTTTCACCAGCCCACGTCTTTAATTGCTCCATGATTACGCAGCTCTCAGGTAATAATGTGTTGTTTTCATGTTTTCACATTCCCCTATAAGTTAGACAATGGAATTAGAGTACTGTTTCTGGAGGTATTGTAGGACCTATCCCTACCTCTTTGTTTACGAACGTCTCGAACATTACCCTGAACGGTAGTCACTAAGACTCATGCATAAGGAAAAACTGGTTTCTCCACGTTTCACTTAATCTGCCGTGCCGACTGCCTATCGTCTGAATTTGATATTGGAGCAAAATATATCAAATATCTTAGCAACGGGTTCAAACACGTCTACGTATTTTGCATCACAACTCAAAACTTACCGCGAACACCTGTGAAACACAGATATAAAGAAAGCTTTAACAACGTATACCGATCAACATTCTTCATTTAAATGGTTGGCTGTTATCCAGCGGCCTTAGGAACTGATTCATCCTGCACATTGTACAGTACACACGACAGCTGCCATGTCAATGGTTACTCGCACCCAAGGCTTTCATCTACACACTCCAAGACATTTTGTCTTCCATCTCAGTTGTATACCGGCATCAAAAAAACGTCAGTAGATTGCCGATAGCTCACGCTTGAATGGTAACATCTCATTGGGGACAGTTTAGATTGCAAGCAGTCTCTTTGTCTCAAACATACACAGACAAGAACGCAATCGCAGTTTAAACCAGAACCATCTTAGCAGCATTTTAAAGAACAGTCTACAACAAGGAACTGAGTCACTGTTCACTCCTGGGGGTGGGGGGTGGGGACTTTTCTGCTCCAAGGTCAAGTATGCTCAACTACTCGCTTAGGGACATAAATCGGGTCGCCACGAAGCTCTTCGGAACGTCTCACAGGATTGGCTGAGAAAATTATAAACAAACAATAGTAACCCAGGCCCTAATTATATAATCAATAGAACTTCCTAACGAGATCCAGAAAGCTTCATGATAACAGCATAAATTAGAATTTTTCGACAAGCATTGTTGGGCCTTTACACATGGATGTCCCTCGGGTTAGAAGTCATTTAGGATGGACACCTGAAAACTCTAAAAGTCCTTCTAAACACCTTCAACTCAGTAATTTGAGTACTCATGAAGCTTAGGACTTCTCAATGTCGAGTTCAAGGACGCTCGCGTTAATCAGTGTTTCTGCGCATCCTTACTGCGCACGCAAATTCACACGCCACGTCATGCATCGATGCGCGCGCCAATAAAATAAACAATTATAGGGAAGATGGCCATTGCTATAGCTTTGACTGGATCTTGAACGTTCGGTGACCATTTTCTATACCGATTTTTTACGTTTAGCGAAAAAAAAAAAAAAAAAGAAAAAAGTCTATCGATTAGAAGTCTGAATTGTTTGCAAAATGCACCTTGGAATCCGTTCCTTTTAGCTCTCCGTTTATCTGTACGGCGGTTTCAAATGCCTCCTAAGGGGTTAAGTTTTGTGAAAACGTCGGCAACATTTGAAATTATTTACATCACTTACCTAATTCTACGAAATATAACTAAGATCGTTTGCCTCCGTACATTGACTCATCTTAGATATTTTTAACTACAAACCTCTGTGTGCTGAATTACCTGCGAGAATTTTTCAAAATCAGGGTGGTTTCCACACGCTTTATCTCTGCAACGAAGTTGGTAACTCCCAAATTTTTTGGCCTCTCTGACTTTTTTCTCATTATCTGACTGCGGTAAAAATAAAAAAAAATCTATTGACTGGAAAATTGTTGCGTGAACGTCCTTAACCTGCAATCAAGCGTTCCTTTTTTCGCCAAAACATGAACGCGTGTGATAGCAGGTTACAACGAGCTTTCATTATCCCACTGCAGCGAATAACGTCCAAATAACAGTACAAATATACAGCGATATTTTACAGTAATATTTAGCAATTATTGAATGAGGCTGCGGAGTAGGATATGAAGAATTCTGCAGATCAAGGAGGGTGCTATCCACAGAGACCGAAGTCCAAGGTGGATAACACCCTCCGAGATCTGCAGAATTCTTCATATCCTACAAAAGCCGATTTATTATTTATTCAAAATATTTCCCCGTTCTTAAAGGAGTTTCGCCATTTCGCTCTTTGTTTTTCAGCTCACCAAAAGTAACACAACCTTGTCCGCAGGTTTTCTCGGTCAACGGTTCAATAATCTGAAGCGGGCTGTACTTTTGACGCCATTTTGACCACATCGGTTCAATAATTTGCAGCGGGCTGCACTTTTGACGTCATTGGTTCAATATCTGGTCAACAGCAGTTGGTTATGGTAAATTATGCGTGTGGTTTTAACCAATCAGAAACGGGGAAATATTTTGAATGAATAATAAAGTTATTTATACAGTAGAACATAAGTTTGCCGTACAGGTCGCGCGCGCAGAATTGTCACACTCTCCCTCTTTCATTGACAAATTTATTGACTACAGTAGTTAGATAATAAATCTATTATTAGATGTTTTAGTGTTTAGCAAAGTTTTTATATTTTTGCTCGTTGTTATTATTTTATTAAAGATGAAATAACAACAACATGATATAGAATTTATGGAGACCTCGGAAAAAATCCGAGTCCCAGATGGGATTTGAACCCACGGAGGGTCGTGGGTTCAAATCCCATCTGGGACTCGGATTTTTTTCCGAGGTCTCCATAAATTCTATATCATGTTGTTATTATTTTGACTTTTTAGATTGGCAGACCAATATCCTCTATTTAAATATTTGTTACAGCTCAATATGGAAAGCGCAGTTTCACTTACATTTTGGGTTTTTCTAGGTTTGTTTGAGTTCGGAAAATGTAGTGCGTGATAAACTGTACAAAAGCAGCACAGGAGCACACCATCATAACAAAAAACAGCAGCCAACCATTCAGCCATTTTATTTTGCCAGATTTATAAAAATAATTAGGCAGCCTAAAACAACTGCTCAGAAGGGTTAGAACACTGACCAGGCTGAGTAGATAGGAAAAAAATAAGTATAGGTAATCATAGGGTTTCTAGTTCATTTTGGAATAGATCCTTCTCCAAAATGGCGGCCAAAAATTCAAATAGGTCAAAATTAAAAACGTATATATACCAGCCCTAGAAAGAACACCTTTGCTTTAGTAACCCTGCAAAGTTTCAGCATTTCAGGTGTAATATCAGCTGAGAAAATGTAAGTTGAAAACTAAGAAATTTACACACCCTTGTATGACTAGGGGTATGCATTATACCCCGGGCGTACAAACATCTGTAAATTTTTCAATTTTCAACTCATATTTTCTCAGCTGATGTTACACCTGAAAAGCTGAAACTTTGCAGGGTTACTAAAGTAAAGGTGTTCTTTCTAGTGCTGGTGTACATTCTTAATATTAACCAGCTAATTTTAACTTATTTGAATTATCGGCCGCCATTTTGGAGAAGGGTCTGTTAATTTGCACGAGTGAGTTTTTTCAAAAAAGCTCAAAATGCACGAGCCGCTTCGGCGAGTGAAATTTTAGCTTTTTGAAAGCTAACCCACAAGTGCAAATTAATTCCAGATTAAACGAGAAAACCCGTTTGATTACTTATTAATAATATACAAAACGTTACAT
>JAHPZR010032413.1:0-12500 GCA_019787425.1 Platygyra sinensis | reverse complement strand
GTTCTAACTTGGTTTCCATCATTCGAGTATCTCTCATGTTCGGCCACGCAAGGTATTAAAAGAGATTCTATAGAGGAATTTCCAGATTTCGATGGAGCACTTTCCTCTTTCCGTTGAATATGGTTTGATAGCAGATCCAAACTGGTCGGTCTTGGTCGAATACCACTGCTGCTCGATTCCACTGGTCCGTTCAAAGTATTTCTAAGACTTGATTCTGCTTGCCGCTTGCACATTGTGCTTGAATTCCTTGGAGACATTGGTGACTGATCTTTATGTGAGTCAACATAAACGCCATGGTTGTTGACCTTCTTGGCATCGAGGAAGTCCTTAGAAGAAAAAGCGCAAATTATTCATAGTTAGTCAAGAAACTCGCACATTACTTGCAAACAATTTCGGACCAAAAAACATCCAAAATTTTAAGCATCCAAAATATTAACAGGGCAGTATAAAACGTTTCAATAACGCCAAAGCTCTTAGTTTCCTTTATGGAGCAAACTCTAGTCGACACTGTTTGAAATATGTAATGGCTTGATAGAATATGTGTTATTTTCTCGTCAATGAATCTATAAAGGTTGGCACACATTAGAGGACTTGTCGCACGGACTTGCTTCGGGGACCAGTCCCATAGTGTGTACTTGTATTTTGCATAGAAATTCTAGTCGCAGGGACCACATTTTTCGTCCCTGCGACTGGTCCCACGAATTAAGCTGGTTTGATTTCTGGGACTAGTCGCAGGGACCAATAGTCCCACAAATCGTTCAATTTTCTAGTGTGTACACACTAAGGGATAAGTCCCGGTGACTAGTCCCCTAGTGTGTGCCTAGCTTAAAACCTTGAGGGTGCAGAAAAGCTATCCTTTTCATATCCTCCGTTTTTCAGTCTAATTCGTGTTTTCTCGGCGTAAATTTACTTTCACTACGTTTCAGCGAAGTGTCCGAAAAGTTACGCTCCGAAATGAGATAAAAAGCGTCCGGAAATTTAATTAAACGTTCGAAACATGATAGCGTCCGAAATTCTTTGCAAATAATGTACCTCTCAAAATAGTATGATTTCTATGCAGTAACCTAGCTTTGATTCATGTGCCAACTTACGGATGCGCACGATACTTTTTGATCGGAAATAACAATCAACAAACTCTTCGCGAACTCTCTCGTCCTAAAAACCGCAATTCTCTTGGTCAGCAGCAAAAAAAATCAACCACTGGCCCTTCCAATTTCCTGAGCATCCGGCATGGGTAGAGTACTCATTTTCGATAATTGGCCATTCAGATAATTCGGGCAGAAGCCTTTCAAAAGACCGGCCAGAGGTAGTGATTTATTTTGCTGACCGAAAAGATCCCGGTCTCTGGAAACAGTGTGAAGATCTGAGAGGAACGAAACTAAACAGTACTTAGCTGCAAAGAATGTAAGAGCAAATGCTGTTCATGACCAACTTTTTGATATCAACGAAAATTAACTGAATAAATTTCACGCGACAATTTTTTGGAAAAAAAGTGAGCTGTTGCGGTCAGCCAGCCATATTATGGAGGCCTCTTTACAACGATTGTCTTTCTACTTTAGCCAAGCAGTTTAAAAGTCGACGGAAAATAGTGTAAGTGTCGCACCTTTTCCGCATCATCTCCACGCAAGTTGTAGGTGATTTCAAGATCCTTGATGAAGTTTTCTTTGAACAGTGGATACTGTTTTAAGGTGTGAAGCACGTCTTCTCTTGTTATAAGGCGCAGCTCACAGTAGGTTAATGCCCGGATGCTGGCGTTAGAGTTGACTACAGGCCTATCGGGATCAATAGCGAAGTTTTCACCAAACGAGTCGCCTTTACCTGAAGAAAACAAGACAGAAAGAGAGCGGGAATAAAGGACAATGCTTTCATTACCCAGGTATCAGAAATGTCTTGAAAAAAAGTAACACGAGAGACATTCGCGGTCAAAAGTGAATCGATTTCAGTTGGGGAGCAGGGATGGCGCAGTGGTGAAAGCGCTCGCCTCCCGACAATGTGGCCTGGGTTCGATTTCAGCCCGGTGCCATATTTGGATTGAGTTTGTTGTTGGTTCTCGAGTGGCTTCGAGGGTTTTCCTCCCTCCACAAATACCAACATCTCCAAATTCCAGTTCGACCAAGATAGAGAACCCGGAAGTAAACCAGCGAACTAAAAGGCTGTTATGGCTTATTAACCTCAATAAAGTTGTATCTTTCACATGGGTACTTAAGCTCCCCCCTTACCTCTCTCGTGTAGGTTCCTTTTTGTTTAGTGTTTCCTTGCTCCGGCAAAGACTGTAAATCACGTTTGTGTTCGGAAGACCTCATAAGACCGTGAAAACCCGGGTATTTACCTTGAGTATGTACAACGTTGTAAGGGATTTTAAGGCGCGGGTAAACATGAATAGGAGTGACATTTGAAGAAGTTTTAAAATGGAATTGTGGAAAAAATATCTCATTCCCAGAATGCTCAAAATTACCCAAACATTTACACAAAACCGCAAAACATCGGTTAATGAGGTAAGCAGAGGGATTTGGCGTTGCTTGATACGTGAACGAGATATTAGAAGAAAGGCCATGTTAAAGGGGCATTGTCACACTATTTGGCAACTTTGTAAAAAGCCATGGCCAGAAGGTGTCTTCGCATCAGTTGAATTCCAAAACTTATGATCTAGTTTTGTTATTGAAGACTATTTGAAGGTACTGAAACTGTTTCCTGTCACCTGTCGCTACGGATGCCATGGATGGAAATGGATTGAAACTTGAAAAACTTGGCCAATTTTTTCAAGTTTTGATGCTACGTGTTCCAAAAATCCTTAAGAAATTTACTATGGTTAGTCCTCTCTGGTAAAATTCATTTGATATCTTCGTCGTAGCTTTACATGAGCATTTTGTTTACGATTAAAGCCTCAAAGTAATGGTTTTCGCACAGAACTGATTGACCTAAAACAGCAAAATCCTCGTGACACTGCTCCTTTAAGCAACGTCAAACAGCCCTCACGTTTACTCCCACCTTAACTGGGCTAATTTAAAACTGGGGAGGTTACATGGGGCCCCGGGTGTGTTAGGGGATTTTATAATCGATGCAGAAAGGTTTGGAAACGACTTTTAAAGATATGGTTACGGAAATAGAGTGAAAGAAACCCACCCTGATGTAGTGTTTTATAATATTCACAATGTTCCACCTCTAAACATAACGGAATGCCAAGCATTCTTTGTCGTAAAAGACACCATACTGACCTAAAATGGCCATGATGACGTCACTGCTCAGCACTTCCACTGTGCCTCGTATCACAAAGTACAAATGATTCACCTCATCACCCTGGTAGATAATGTAGTCCCCAGGCGGGAGGTGAGTGGTTTTAATGCGCAGGGCAAGAGCACGTAAACAACCCAGAGGAGCCGAGGTGAATGCTGGGTAAGACTGAAGCAGGCTGGCGTTCAGATGAAGACAAATATCCGCTTGAAGACACTCAGGGAAATGTTTCAGAACCTGCGATGATAAAAACTGTAAGCTAATAGGCCGGATATCGTAACTCTTGGTTAAGCAATATGTTACCTAAGACAAACTACGATAGGAAATCGAGCAATTTGTATTTTGAAAAGACAAAACTTGTGCCAGAATAACGTCCTTTATGCATGTTCTAAAACCTAAAGTTATAAATAGTTGCCTGAAATACGCCAAATATAATTTACCATGGGATCTCGAGAAAATAAATCTCAAAGTTAATAGAAGTTCTGCAGACCCAGGCAAAATTTCATCATCAGTTTTATTTCACTAGTACTTTGAAGTGTTTTATATGAACTTCAAATTTTGTTTTGGACAATTCGTGTTGTTCGAAATTATTTCTTTCGAGAAGATATTTAAAAAAGTTGCAAAAAAAGTTTGCCATACAATGTAAATAGCCGTAGGTACAAAGTTTTTATCCGCTTGTTACTCGAAATTGTGAGGGATTCCTTCTTAATTCTACTGACCTGCTCCATGTCAATACCGTTTGTATAAGACCACACGTGGTGGGCGTAGTCCTCGACTCGTTGCCGCAGGGGACTGGGGATCTGGTAAAACCGAATGAACTCGCGCACCTTCTGCATCTGCGCGTGATATCGAGATGTTGTCGAATATAACCTCGCTATGATGGCGGCAACATTACCAAATATGGCTGCGTAAAATAGCGCTGAAAGAAAAAAGGGTTGATTAGTATTTTGCGATTGCCTGCAATAGACCAATTTCGATATTTAAGAAATAGAAAACATGCACCGTGTTTCTATCGAGTTATACAAACACGAGTGGAAGTTTGGGAGAACGAGAAATGCTGTGTGGAAACACGAAGTACATGTTTTCTATTTCTTTTAGAAAACACCACGAGAAAAAGGAAAACAACTTGTTAACTTTGGATATCAAAATGTAAATTCTCTTTGCTCGCGCCATCACTACGTCAACAGCGCGCGCTAGTTTTGTGTCTCCATCGAGTTATAGAAACACGATTTTTAACCAATCAGCGCGCGTGCTTTTGTAAGACTGTTTTCTAAATTAAAACTCAGCCTATCACAATATACCTCAGCATGAGGCTCTGAGGAATAAACCTCACTAACTCTGTAGTTATTCCCCAGAGCCTCGTGAGTGAGTGAGTGAATACTTTATTTATCCTCGGATTTTGGAGTAGCTTTATCGTAGCTAATATCGCCAGGCATTTCCCATCCCAACCCTCAGTATAACAACAAAAGCCAAACCACAACACCGGGAACTTCATGCCCTACTCACTACGATAAGCGTGTGGGTTCTTTTACGTCCCCTGCTAACAATAACATCGAAGATGCAGGAGACGGGGCCTACGGTTTAAAGTCCTTTTTAAGGCAGCACGTTCTACTCTGTTATTTTAAGACCCTGAGTGTTGGTCCGGTCTGGGCTCGAACCCTCAACCTCCCGCACGGCAGTCCGGCGCTCCACCAACTGAGCTAACCAGGCGATCTACTGTTTATATATCGATATTGGTCTATTTAATAGGCCATTTCCGAGTTACCTTGTGCCTCTGTTTCAAAATGAGCCACCGGTGCAAAACTTTTCATATGAAAATAAGTTTGATTTTCATGAAAATGAACATGTAGGGGAAACACATTTCCATATGGATGGTTTCGCACGAAGTCTCGTTTTGATACAGAGGCAACTTGAAAAGCAACTTAGAAATGGCCTATTCTAATAACAAATTCGACTGGGAGACTCAGTTTGCACTGGGAGAATTGAAAAATTGGACATACCTCGGAAAACTCCTATGCATATCGTTTGCGACAAACATAACCGACTTGACAGATTTGAAATTTGGACGTAATCTTTTCGCCTTACTGGGAGGGAGATTCTATGAATTTCTGCAAAGATGAATAAACCTTTTGGGAAATATACAGGAGGAATACTGTGATGGAATAGCATCACATCAAAGGGAAGTATGAAGTACTTGGAGAGTGGTGTAGTCTGGGAGCGGGGTGTTTAGGGTGGGGTTAGGGAGTTTTGGTATAGAGAGACAGTTACCCCGTTCCCAGGGTCTCAAAGACCCCCCAACGAGGCTTGGGGGGCAGGTTCGTATATGGAAGAGTACGCGGGAACTGAGCTAGCAAATCAAATGTCGAAAAAAAAAGAAACAACTTACATCCAATTAACATCACACATATGGAGAAGATTTTCTCGGTGTTGGTGTTAGGAGAAACGTTTCCAAACCCTACACTCGTCAAACTACTCAGCGTGAAATACAAAGCTGTGATATATTTGGACTGCAAGTCCGGACCACTGGTATAGTCGCTTTTATTGTAGGGTTGATTTATCTGCGTCGCCAGTGAATCAAGCCAGCCTATCGTAGTGCTCGGACCTTCCAGTTCATGTTCAATATTCCCAATAAAATACCAAATGCAGGCGAGCCAGTGTGCAAGTAACGCGAATGAACACATCAGAAGTAATAACACGGAGATGCCGTACTCCGAGTAGTGGTCCAATTTGCGAGCAACCCGGACGAGTCTTAAGAGGCGCGCTGTCTTCAGGAGTCCGATCAACGTTGTTGTCTACGGAAAATAGCAATTGTTGGCAAAGAAATATACACTGTGAAACAGGTCTAGTCAAGAACAAGATTACCTTTAAACTGAAAGAAACAAACCTGGAAATTATAGTTTCCCAAGATAGTGGAAAAAGACCTGAGATAATAATTAACCATAAAAGAACAAGTAGAGTTATGGATGGAGGAGACTGGTACGGATTACAAGCGATGAACTTGAAAAAATTGGGCTGAACTTTTCAAGATACACAAGAAGGGACGAGCTATCAACTGAAAGGGGCTACGTCACGTTATTTTGAGTTATTTTAACCATCGACAAAATTACCTTTAAATTGAAGGAAACCTGAAAATAATACTTTACAAAGGTAGAAAAGCACCAAAGAGGTAATAATAAACCATAAAGGAACCAGGTTGGTTAAGGATGGAGAAGATTGACACGGATTACAAACAACGAAATTTAACGATTTATGCTACATTTTTCAAACCGTTTAACCGTGACGCAGCTCCTTGAACATTTCAGCCCAATGCTCAGCTTTAATTACAGGTTAACGCACTCAGCAAGTGAATTATCGGGATTTACCTGCACGAGTTCACTAACAATAAACGAGACATTTCAATACCGCACGAGGCCGCCTCGTGCGGTATTGCAAATTTCGAGTTCATTGTTAGCGAACGAGTGCAGGAAAATCCCGATAATTCACGAACAGTGAGTGTGTTAACATTTTTATTATTCAAATTGAATACACTGCAAACAAAAATCGTCAAACTTTGAGTCAGCCGTAACCATGGTGTAATGACAGTGGTGTAATGAATTTACACCACGGATATTACACCATGATAATGACGTCAAGGTGTTTGTTTCGTCACAACCCAATATCACGAGGTACAAATCAACCAATCAGAAAATCGGAATTCGTACAGTGTATGAAAGTTGAATAATAATTACATTTCACAGATCTCGGGTCTCGGCTATGATTAAAAAATTACTTCATTACCCAGCTAACGGGTACAATAGGCCCGTTGCACGATCCGGTCACATTGTATGGAATAAATTATTCTGGGACACAAATAACGCAGTGGGACTTCCTCAACAAATTAACTCTAGTCTTACCAGTCCAGCCCGGCTTTTCTTTATTTTGGAAGTTCCACTACGTTATTTGCGTCCTAGCATAATTTATTCCGTACCATGTGACCGGCTCGCGCTAAGGGCCTATTTTCAAGAAATCTCAGCTATAAGCTAAATGCCTCCAGAGCCTCGTTCTAACGTACCTGGTCAGTGTTTCCGATCATGATAAGAAGTTCAAACGGTATCGCCGCGACCAAGTCAATAACAAACCATGTCTTACAGTAATGCACGGCGATACGGCAAGGGTGACTGACAACCTCGTCATTAGCGTCCACAAAAGTCGTCCGGAAGTTGATAAATATGTCTACGATAAACATCACATCAACAATGTAATCCACTATGACCAGTGGATCGGAATATATATTCACGGGTCCCGTGTTCCTCCTTGTTTCCGGGTCCTTGTTGCGTTCTTCCTGCTGTTTGTCCCGGGTCAAGATGAAGGAGGCCACGTAAGGTGTCACTATTGCTGTGTAAATAACCAAGAACAACACCAGCCAGTCCCAGAATGCCTTGAAGGGCGAGTAGTGAAGGATTGTCCACGGGTGGATTTTAGGGGCTTGGAGTTTGTACTCTGGAAGCACGTCAGCACCCAGGGACATAACCTAGAGACACGGCACAGGTCATGATGGTCAAGTACACCTGTCATTTAGGCTCCATCTAATTTCCGCCGTTCTGGGCGGAGCGGGGGCTCCTTTCCCGAACAGCGGCTGCTATCGAGCCTTCTTTTCATTAAAATGAAGTCCAAAGATTTTAAATGCCTGCATCAATAGTGATTACACCTTATTGCTCGCTGAGAAAGATGTAAAAGATAGAATGGAAAGCGAATAAGTCATGGAAATCTAGTCTACTTGGTTCTTTCAGTTCTTCGTGGACATTTTTTTGTTTTGATTTCTCTCTTTCTTTCTTTCTGTTACATTTACCGTAATATTCCCATTAAGCGTTCTCCCTCCAGTACCCAGTTCAGACATAAAATCCCTTCCTTTTAGTTACAATACCGCAACTATTCAAGGACTTTTTTTATCTCAGAATCGCATGTAAAAGGTGGTTAGGCAGGGGGATAAAAAAAATACAGAATACTCAAGAGTCAATTGTATTTCTTGCCTTACAGTTAACTTATCCAAGTCAATATTGCTTCTATAGTCCCTAGCGTTCAAGGACTTGTCATCAAAAATCAAGGACTGCAGGCAAAAATTCAAGACCTTTTCAAGGGAAAAAGCCGGCAAATTTTTCATTTTCAGGGACTATTCCAAGGCTTGCACGTGCAATCCACACAGTAAGCGGCCTTCAATTGAACGCCCCCGCTTCCATGACCTTCCTTTGTATTAAATTCTCTCCTTCCTAAATGGGCTCTTTCCAATGTACTGCCGTGACAATGTTCAGTTCACCGAGTAATGTTTTGATTTGAGAACTATTTGTTTTGTAAATCTGGGATAAGTTCATATCACTTAGCTTACATTTAGCCGAGTTTATCGTTATAGTTTAGCGCTTCTGAGATGTCCGGGCCAAAAACAACAAAATTAGAGCCCTCCTTTGAATTTCCATAGGCTATGACAGACATGGCCTAGCCAATCGTGAAATCCAATTTTTAAAAATGATACTCATCTAAAAAGTAAAATACGAAGCGATACCTGAGCGACTTTTTCCGTTTTTCGTGGGTGTACCAGTTGTTGCAGTCCCTGAGAGGCAAGAAGAGCGGAACCTCTGAAATCCATGGTTGTTCCATCTAGCCAAGGTTTGTTTCGAGAATTCCACAGCGACGATTCCGAGACAGCGGCGGACAGACGGCCTTTTAGTTCGGGAATATACAGCATGTTGCCTGGATTGGACGCTGGTGAGATCGGTGCCATGGGTTTAATAAGCGATTCTGACTCGCCTCTGTCGTTCTTTGAAATCTTTGACAAGTCATCCAAAGATGACGATTTTAGTGGAGGCGACCTGCGCGAGAGTTGCTGTTCTGGCGTAGACGCGGTAGAGGGTTGCTCTCTTGGACTCGACACCGACCCAGTGGGGGTAGGAGGATGTACACTCATAACTGGAACAAACGAAGGAGACTCTATTTCGCTGGTTCTGCTTGAAGTGTATGTAAAGAATGTTTCGGGATCGCGGCTGCTCTTTGCGCTTTGATTGTCGTCTTCGTCTGTGGCGGCGCCATCGTAGTCTTTTTTCTTCCGCCTAATGGCGGCGGGAATTCTGTTCACTTGCAATGGAAACTGGAAACAGGATTCTGTAAATGAGAGACAAAACAAACATGACATTGACTACTTCCACAAAACCCAGGACCGGAACACGAAAAAAAGACACAGAAACCGCCCCTTTAGCTGTGTTTTTTACAAATTGAACAATCCCACACGAAGCACCACGTACCCTAAAATTGTCAGGTTTCGACGCAACGATTTCTTTGCCTTTTTATCGCAATCACTGTGAGTAAAATGATAACCTAGATTGATCTCTGATTCAACAGAGACTTGCTGACTTGCAACGTTGCAACGCATACCAAAGCCCAGTGAATAACCGAAATCTAAGACAGTAACTTAGAGGGCCGCTTTGAAAGACTGCCAAGGAGAATGTACTTGCGTGATGACTACGATGTTTGAAGACTACCAATTTATGCCTTATTCAAAGAAAGTGTTACCCAACACATTCTGCAGAGCGAAACACATTCGTGAATTAATGCAACTTACCCTTTTATTTATCTTTGAACTGAAAACCGATTCGCATTAATTACTGACGATGGAGCAAAAAACGTACGATAAATCTGCACGATACAGTCCTTGGAGTTACGATGCAGCATATCTTAACATAACCAATCATTTCATTACCGTATTTCAGCGCATTTCTTCATGTTCGCAAATACTATTTCAGTGGCTTTGTGCGGAGCGACATTAGCAAGGATAAGCCTAGTAAATTAAGAGGAAAGACGAATTCTTAAAAAAAAAAACTGCCACGGTCAAAAAATACTTCAAAATTACTACCTAAAGATAATTTGCGTGAAAACTGTAAGATGGTCGACTGCTGTTTTATCCTCTCAGACGTTATCCAAAAATGTTTCCTTTACAAGATATAATACACTGTATAAATAAAAACATAATGGACGGAGAGACGAGCAAACAAATTTAAAAATCTTACCCTGATCACCTAGATATAAAAGATCCGCTCAAATCGTTTCAATAGTACGATTTCGATCTTTTAAACCGTCCAGAAGGCGTTTAATACAAGCGGAGGGATTTCCCCCGACGAAAGTAAAATCCAACGAAGCACATTGCCGGTGTAAATTCATTTCCTTTTCCAAACAATAACCGGAATTTCTCGTTTTGGTATTGGTCGGTAGTTTCAAAAGGCAGTTCTTTTTGGCGCGGACAGCTGACAGAATCGATCGAGCCAAAAAACAAAGTGTTGCCGGAAACTGTCGCGATCTTGACATATCGGTTTTCGCGAGATTGTGTGGAGGCGAGAGCAACGGATAAATCTGAATGTTCTACGCACGACTAAATTCCTTATCAACACTAACATTAATCGATGTCAGAAAAGAATTCCACCTGCCTTTAAAAGCCAGCCCAATCCATTGATTGATATCTATTAACTTTACCGCTACTCGCCGAGTGCACGGAAAATGCAAAGACACGAAAATTGGAAACTAAATAAGACAACTGTGAAAAGAAACCATAGAAATGCCAAAACAAAAAATTAGCGAAACTCAAATCTCGAAAATTTTCTCCTAGCCTAAATATGTTATCAGCTTGAAAAGTCAGCCCGCTCTGTGTCTATGGGGTCGCCTTTGAAAGATTAATTTAAATACCCCACGTTTTCTTTTTTCATTAAAGCCGCTGATGTCTATTTTGAGGCTCTGTCTTTACACCATGCGGTTAAATCTTCAATTTCGCTGATTTCCACACACTAAGGAATGCCTGTGAGAAATAACCAGATGTTATATATTTAATAGTGCAAAACACAGCAATTTGAAAGCCGAAGAAGTGGAGTTCACAGTTTGGAGAACTGTCAAGACTGGTGATACATCGCAGTTAATAAAATGACTGCCTACGGGGGGAAAATCAAAATATCGCCGAACTTGAATGACATCGCCTGAACCCATCTTGCAACCCACAAATGACCTCTATCCGCTATTAAAATGTTGTTCGCACTACAAGACTACCATTGAATATACATTGCATCTCCACAAGTCTTTTTCTTTAAAACAACGACAAGTCAGCTTGGAAGGTGAAAGTAAGTAAACTATTGCTGGCCTTACCAAGATGATTATACTGGACGGCGGGCCGACTAGAGTGGTTTTGAGACGAACCGACGGGGAGGGACTGAGGAGGTGACGGAAAAAAAAATTCTTCAAAGTTTTCAGAAGCCAAACAAGCCTGTTCACAAAATAAAATGTTGAACAGATTACAAAAATCCAGTTCACCAGGGTAAAACTTTGAATCGTCCCTGTTGAACATTCGGAAGGAGGGAGGGGGGCAGGGGACTTTATTCATTTGAATTTATTGACTAAATGTACAAGCCAGTGCTTGCGATCAAAGGTCTTATAAAAATGTCATTTTAAAAACTCAAGGAAGTTTTTTTGCGTTTTCGATCTCGGGCAACCATTAGTACATTACCCCGGTACTAAACGATACATTAGTTTTTTTTTGCTTCATGCACCACCTGAACGCTGACGCCAAATGTGAGATGCGCAGCTGTACAAATAGAAAATTTGAATTTGTATTATTATTGTTTTGAGGACTTTCATTATTCAAAATGTACAAAACTCAAGCTAGAAATGGTACAAATCTTGTAATCCAATCCTTGAAAAGAAAAAAAAAGTTTCCAAATCGAGCTCCAAAACGAAAATCATGCCGGCAATTTTATAATAAGTTGATGAAAAAAATAAATGCAACAAGAGGAGCAGAGAACATCGTTTACCTTTCAACAGGAAAAAACCCCAAAGCAAATGAGATCAGTTTTACAACAAAACGAATTTTGAAACTTTTATCTCCTCCTTTCAACAAATGAACATCAGTTTTTAACAAAAACATGAAAAAACTCCGACAGATCGTGGCGAGTTTAGTTCCCGCGAAGTGTTGACATTTCCAAGAGGTTCCCTTTTCAAAGGCCATTGCAAAATCGTCCATCTATCGACAACTGCAGTTTTAAAAGCCCTTTTAACCTGGCTATCACTTCTCTAGATTACAATCAAAAGTGCCTTAAAAACACATAGGACTTTGAATATTAAAAAGCACTGCGAAGCTCCACTAACGAACGAACGAACGAATCATCCGAAGCAGCTATCACAATGTTGACGACAGAAAAATTTTAGGTCGAATCGATTTTTTGATTTCATTTGTATGGAGAGATCCCGCACTGTCGGTGAAACTG
>JAHPZR010032409.1:0-18650 GCA_019787425.1 Platygyra sinensis | reverse complement strand
TCTTCGTTGCCACCCAATTCAGACCGCTTGATGAGAATTATTTGAGGTTATTCAATTTGCAGGTTGCCACACGCAACGGAATGCATGGGAGTATGTACAAACCGTTGTAAGGGCCTGATTACATGAGCCGGGCGGGCCCGGTTAGCCGGGATGGTGTCAGTTTGCCGGGATCTCGCCACGTTTGTTAAACCCAACAAAAATCAACTCTGCGATTACATGACAACCGGGCCAGCCCGGTTAGCCGAGATCTCGATATTTCGGTGCCGGGATCCCTGCTAACCGGGCTGAGATTTTTCTATGTAATCGCGTTTGCCGGGCCAGACCGGCTTATTAAGCCAATGAGAGTACAAAATCAAGCTCGCTCCGGTTTCCCACGGTTCATCGCATCAGCCATCAACCGATCAACCGCATGTAATACCGGCCTGAAATTCATCGAAGCAGCCCGGCTCATGTAATCAGGCCCTAACTTACCGAATGAATCTACACATGATCTGAATTGGGTGGCAATAAGCACGTAAACAAGTTGGCCGAATCCATACATTGATTGAGGCTAAAGGCTGAACAGCATCTAACGAAAGTTGGCACTTGCAATCAATTACTGGCCGACTACTCTAAGCATTCGATTCCGACTATACACTACGCGTATATCTGAGAAATTGCAGGAAAAACATTTCCTGACAAAATTTAATGACAAGCTAAGGCGGCTCTGCTTGCAATACGGTAATAATATTCTTGATACCAATAATTTGCTTTCGAACCCGATAAGTAATCGTTAAGCCGTTCCCATGCTGTTATGTCTGATAAAATTTCAATTTTCTTGTGCTATCTCCCTCTCAATCTCATCAATAATATATATGCATTTGTGTAATGTTAATTTATCAATACCTGAAAGAAGTCCGGGCTTTTGGTGGGAATGTGAAACAAGAACACACTCTTCTTGTCGCCGTACATGAAGTAGGTACTGGCGTCGGGATAGTCACCTTTATCAAAATGCTGGTAACGTGCCACATCCGCGATCTTCATCTTCACAGTCATAAAAGGATTGTTGTCGCGGTCAGATGGCAGGCCTACGAAGCAGTCAAACTTTTCTATCTCGCCAGCGTACTCAGACTTTTCGAAGAAGACGTCGTGGTGTTTGTCCTTTTTGCTTCTGAACACAATGGGTTGGGGCTCTTTGCTCGACCGCAGTAGCTTCTCTTGCATGGCGGTATACTTCTCAGCATCTTTATCATTGAGGAATTGTAATTTTACCACGGTGTCGTACTGCTTCCCCACGTCCTTGAAGTCTCCAACATAAGAGGCAATCACCTCGTTATTTTGATTGACAACTCCGGTGCTGACAAAGTTGTGGAGTGCTTTAGGATCAGTGACCTAAAATGAAGATCATTAAAACCAAAATTTATTACATAAACACCAGTGAAATACCAAGTGAGCTTTCCCGCGAAAACTTCATATCTTCACACGTGAAGATAACATGTTATCTTCACACGTGAAGAGATCACCGTCGTTATGATTACATAATAAATCGCGCCTTTTTCACAGGAGTTTATCCGGTGTTTATATAATAAACAGAATATTACATGCCCGCTTGTGGATATGAATTTTATCTTCTCGTGTTCAACTCGATATCTCACTCGTTCGCTGCGCTCACTCGTGAGATATCGAGTTGAACACTCGAAGATAAAATTCACATCCACGCGCGGTCATGTAATATTCTCTATATACCTTTCATTTACTCACTTAACAGTCTGTCTCAGCAATATAACCGAGTCACTTGTTCATTCCAGCTCAGTAGCGAAAGGCCGGATAAAACTCAGTCGAAATTGAAATGTTATGACCTAAAACGGAGGTCTGTAATCACTCAAACTTTTAATTTACTGAAGAGAAAATAAAGAACTAGATTTAGTATGAGAGACAAAAATCTTCTGGCTTAGACAGTTTTCGAACAATCTAAGTTCTGAATATAGGCCTAGGACTTAAAGCAACTCCTTGATATTTACATAACGCTGGAAGGAAGACGAAAAGACCAAGGGGATGTGAAGGTCCCTCGCACGATCTACTTCATACTACTACGGTATCTCTGTTTCCTGGAGGAAGTCTCGTAGATTTGGCAGGCATGTGCTGCAAACACTATTTTAAATTAGTAAATTCTCAGCTCCGACTATTGCATTTCTAGCTTTTTGATTGGCTAGAAACCTCCGACTATGAGCCAATAGTCGGAGTTTTACGTCATATGGAAAATAGTGCGCCAAGTTTAAAATTTTTCGCTTTGTAAAATTGTGGAAATAAAAATCGGCGGCAAAACCCGGATTGAGAACTTACTAAAACAATTATTTCATTCGCCCTAGTTGGATATGAAGTGATTATAACCAACTCGCGCTACGCGCTCGTTGGTTATTTTATCACTTCATATCCAACGCGGGCTCATGGAATAATTGTTGTATGCTTAATAAAAACCCCACAGTAGAACCAACTGGTATCAAAGCCTGGAAAGTCAATCTTGCCGATACTTTTACAGAATCGAAAAACAAATTTTCCTTTATATATATATATATATATATCAATCAACAAGAGACAGCAAGTTAAGACGGTTCTCTTTAAGGTTATTGAATATAATTATTGCCAACGAGCCAGCCGAACAAAGACGCGAGGCTGGCGAGGTGGCAGCATTATGGAGCCGTGCGAAAGTACTGTGCAGGCGGAAAAATTCTCGAGTTTGCAAGGTAAGATTCCTGTTGCAAATAAGATTCCTGTTGAAAGGTAAGATTTTCTGAGAGTCCAATGACGCAGTAAAAGAGGTCGATTGTCTTGCAACGGACCAATCGTAGCGCGCAGAGATTGTAACATCAATCCCGCATGGTTCTCATCGTCGATACGACGTAATTTTTAGGTGCTTTTGTAAGTTTTGTTTGTTAATATTTCCAATTCTACGTGAGTGTACTTTAGTTAAGTGCCATTGTGGTATATTTATCGAGCTAGTAAGCTCAACAATCAGCCAGCGAGCAAAAAGAGTACTCGACGGCCGTGCCAAACTCGGCCAGGTGACAAATCTAGACAACGCCATTGGGTATAAAACAATCAAAGAAACTTAGAAACCTTTTTAACTGAATTCAATCAAAGCAAAGCTGAAACAAACGACAATTGTAGCAAACTATCGGCCAACGAACCACACGAGAGTCACTCGACATCGGCCAGTCAGCCAACTTTGTCACCGCCAGCGAGCAAAAGGCAATGAAAGCAATATTTACAATGTTTTCGTGAAAATTTAAGACATGACTCCGTTTTTCGAAGCTTCCAATTAGAATTTGTTTTGAATGGTTTGCTCGATGGCACTTAGCGAGAGTTACATCTAGTAGAAACCAAAAAAGAACTGCTCAAATTTCGATTAACCGATGACAACCTGTACCTTTTGCCCTAATTCAGCCTGAATAGAGCATACTTTTCTAGATTGCTCCGAGATAAAATCATTCTGTTCTGAAGCGTTGAAACAATATGTCTACATTTGTAAGTGTTTTGAGAAAAAAAAACCGATTCAGAAAGAATTCCAAACGAGAATGTTGATGCAATGGCAAATAGAGAAATGTGCCCTTTGTTCTAATTTTGTTTCTCGCCTCCGTAAAATGAGTACTTTTAATAAGGAGGTAGACTCGAAGTGATTCAGTCGGTATTGTTCTTTTCTCCTAGTTGCATACGTCTTTTGTATTAGTCAGTGTAATGTAAGTTTGTATATGTAATTGATGTGTATTAAATTTAAAAAATAACACTGGAGGAAATGAGCTTAATTGTAACTAGCTTCTCGTTATTTCCAATTGCAGCATAAAAGTGTAGTTGACCAAGAACAGTTTGTGTCAGTTTCCTTAAGCTCTTTGATAAATTAGCATTCTAACCTGTTCATTTGATCAGGAACCACAGGTAGTTCATGTTCGTGAGTGACGGTTCGTTTGTGTGATCAGGCAACCAGTCTTTGACCCTCGATCGAGGCTATTGACATTTTGATATCACTCGATCGATATGTCAGTTGATGGTCAAAGATGGGATAGAAAGATTAGGGCCATTAGACGCTTATGCCAGCGGTACGGTGCTTATGCCCGCTTCTGTAGCATAAAGCTTCTAGGACTGATTCTTCAATCTCCCTACTGTTTGGAATGTTAGTCCACCGTAGGGTTATCCTCCAGCATCAAATTCGCCTATAGGAAGCACTAAATTGCCGACGTAAACGGTAACTTGTCGGACGAACTTAATGTACCATTACTAAAAGAGGGAGAAATAGAAGTACATTTCGTTTTACTGGTTTAACGTTATTCAAAACATTTTCGTGACTATTTGACCCAACAACTTACCGTTCCAATGGCGCACAAGATACTATTCCTCACTATGGCAGCCATGTCGTCCATAAATTCCATGGAGGTGGCCCAGGGGTCCATGCAAGTAGTAATGATGTATTTGACAGGTGTGTCGTTGTTGGAATGTAAACTAAGACAACAAGGTGAAAAGTGCAAGTAAATGGAAGTGGAAAAAGCGTAATATCCGAGAAATACGGGTTTACTTCGGTGTAAAAACCTGTGAAGTTTCTAGCTATTGTTAGGATTAGGGTCTATTATGTTGACTTCTTTGTTTTCTTCGTCTTACGTCACTGGTGAGTGTCACAGGTTTTAACACCGAGGATGAGCCAGGAATACATGCAGGTTTATTAACGATGGCTAATGAATTGTAACTTGTGGTCAAAAAGCTAAAACTATAGGTTGCTATAACCTTGTGGATTTCATGCTGCTAGAAAATCTTTTTGAATGACAGTGGGGATATAGACACAGAGTTTCGTACAGCTACTTCCACTTACACCCAGTCTTTCCTTGAAATTCTTCACAGCGACGCTGTGTTTGTGTGGCACTAAACTTGAAGATGTGACAATCATTGGAATGCGATGGGCGGTCTGTTCACTTGATGTATGTGCAAGATCCTGGAAAAGCCGGAGGTTGATTTCATTGCATTTTTCGACGTTTTTGTTTCCTTTCAGGTTTACGGAAAAGCAAGGTATCATAGTGTCCGGGCCCACTTCCTTGAGGTATTCCATAGCTTCCTCGTCCTGCAAAAAAGATACAATATTAAACGGTCATTTTCGGAATTAAAGTCCAAGAAGGATTCCCGAGAACCTGGACGCCTCCATTTAATCGACAATCATTAGTTAATATGTGTGCTATTTAATTTCTCACATATCCCCTGCTAAGCCGACATTTTATGGATGTTTAAACTTTTCATGCAAATGTACAAAGTTCACCAATGAAGCAGTGTTTTTTTTTTCAAGGAGATGAAAGACCAAAGAGAATGTGCGGGCCCAATTCCCACCGGGGTCAGAGGCTTTTTGAACTGTTAGTTGCGTAATCTATTGTTCCATTGTGGGGTTAGCAGCCCAGCAGCCAGCTGAAAATTATGAAAGATGATATATTTGAGCCAAATTGGTAGATTCGTTAGAGCACTGCTCCGGTATCACAGAGGTGGAATCCCGTTGAAGTCTGAATCCTTTTTTTGAGGTTTTAATTTCACACGTGCTTAAGTTGTGTGTATAACTGCAATGATCAGTGATGGCTTCACATCTTTCTCCGCAGCTCTTTCTCCGCAGCTCTTCAGCTCTTTCTCTTCAGCTCTTTCTCCGCAGCAATATATGACTTTTAATAATTCATTCTTATTAATTATTCCGGCATCACCTACGGGTATATTACGAACTCACGATGTGACCAGCCCCCAGTTGGCTTGATAGCTCAGTTGGCACGACACTTCCGCGTTACCGCAGAGCTCATGGGTTCGAATCCCGTTCAGGCCTGAAATTTATTTTCGACTTAAGTTCCACAACTGTTTAAGTTCTGTTGTGTGTATAACTGCGATGACCAACCGCGTTCCTTTTATTACTCGAACCTCTGGTGGATTTCCTCTAAATATTTTTTTTTTGGAATATGAATTTTGGTCTGGACACATGCACTTACCTTAATAAGTTCCTCGTTGCTTTTTCCCAGAATCCTTTCCTTGATGAATTCCATCTGCTGTTTTCGGGACATATTGTTGTACTTTTTGGGAAGAGGCTTGGTTGTTTCAATGACAAAGTTGTCATCTTTCTCTGCTAGTGTGACCCACAGGCAATACATTATCTTGGCGGTGAACATGCACTGAGCCAGAATACGACCGTAGCCCTGCTTGTCAAGTCCAATAACCTACAGATAATTTGATATGACAGAGAAATACGTTACAGTGACAGTAGTGACAGTAACTTGGTTGTTGGATTTTTTTGTATCCTTTCTCACTAAGGTTTTTGTTGTAACACGAATTAGTGCAAAGTAAGTGCAAGAACTTTCACTTAGACATTCTTCCACACGAGGACAAGGTTATGCGATATTGGGATATAATATCCGTCTTCACCGAAAATTTATGACAAGGGAGCTCATTTCTTGTAGATTGGCCAGCAGAATAAGTAGGCACAGGCAGAGTGGGAAATTGCAAATTTAACCTGGGAATGCTTTTGGGGCAAAGGGAGGGATGGAGGGGATAAACTTTGATGACCTAACCAGCTAACAGGAGAGGGGAGGTGGCAATGCTTCGAGGCTCTTCAGGGGCACGTTTGAAGTTAATGCGTTTCAAAATGAATTTAGTTATTGTAGCAATTCATTTTCTTTAGTCACACCTGCAATGCCTACAAAGGCTTTCAGTAAGCTATTTACGTACCCTGTTTGCCAGCATAACTCCTGCAGCTGCAGCGCCGGGCTTAGATCCTTCGATGCCAATGTCACCCAGAGTCATGTCGCCATGGTAGTAGACCACGGTGGTAGTGATTTGAAGAAAAGTGTTCATCGTTTTGTCCCTGTAACACAGTGCCCCAGCGGGATAAGGACAAAATCCAGACTTGTGTGGATCAATGGTGATGGTGTCACACTGGTTCATAGCTGATATCTGCTTGTGAACAAAGGAACTCAAATACAGCTCAGGGACAAATCCCTCTTCCTCCTGTTGGTTCCCCGTAACTTTAAAACGGTTGCGAATCATACTGCAGAAGTATCCTCCCCAGGCTCCGTCCCCATGGATGCTGAAGTTGAGTCCCTGATATAAAAAGGATTGCAAGCAAGTCTATGTATTTATAGCACAAGTTCGTCTCTCAGTTGCTTCCCTCTCCTCCATTCTGCTTACGTCATATAAATTAAATATAAAATAATATAAAATGTAATCGCAGGAGTACACGATACAAATACGCGTATAAAAGATCGAGATTACAGTCTCTCAAGTTTTACGCTTGAAGCGATCAACAGACTATGCTTTTACCGGCAGTTGAAATAATTTAATTTAACACACGGAGGGCAGGCGTGCACATTTATGAATCAATTTCTTACTCCACCCTACTTATCCTAACTTCAGAGACTAGAAAATAGATAGCGATAGACGCTAATTATAAACAACTGTGGGAATAAGACACAGGATGATACTCAATCGACCCGAGAGAATAAAGATGATAAAAAAGCCTGATGAATGAAAAGAAAAGCTGAGAAGGGAAATTCCTTTACAATTAAATACTGTAAAGGAGTGGAAACGTGGCATACCTTTGTTCTAAACTGTTTTCGCAATTCCAAGATTTCCGTCAGGGGATCCACTGCGCTTTCTTCGGTTGTTCCCATGACAGAAACCACTGTTATTACCGGGATCTCATTGTCTAACTTTTCCTTGAGAATACGTTCAAGTTCTAGAAACAACAAAAAATTAAACAAAATGAAATTCAATCAAACAATAAACGTTGATTTTAAGACCTGGCCTAAAAAAACATACATAACCTTAATTTACCCTCGTCTTTATCAAAGCACGGGTGTTAGTGGGGCCGACCAAACAACTTAAATAAATAACTGAACAATTAATTGAAATTGAACATAGCATGCATTGGTAAGAATCCCAACTGGCCAAAATCAAACCAGTTCGCTATTTACAAGCGTGGCCGAGGGCTACATAGAAACAAATCTAGGTTGTGGTTAGAGCGCTACTCGAACCCGGGACCGAGGATTGCAAAGCCGACACGCTGACCACTCGGTCACGCTGCCTCCGCCACGGCCTAAGTTGTTTGAGAAATGCATAACGCTATCCAGTGAATAAATCACTATCCAGTGGATAAATCTCTACGAAGCAAACCGCGCTGTAAGCTGGATAGTGACCTATATATATGGTGGATGCCGTTATCCACCTTTCGAACAATCCGGGTCAAATTAATGAAGATGAGTACTTTCTCGACCACAATCTAACAAACATGTGCGAGGAGGCCGCCGCACTGGAAATGGTACCTAATGGTACCTAATGGTCTCGATCTTCATGGAGCATCCTATATTTTTCTTTTAAAATGGGATTCAATCACAAGTTTCTCCATTATTGTATTACGATCAGCCATTTGTCTTGTGTTCTCTGCGATCTGATTTTAAGTCTCTTTAACAATTATTCCTCGAGCCTGAATGGGCTCTGAGTCAATAGCCCATGAGGCCAAAGGCCGAATGGGCTATTGACTCAGAGCCCATGAGGGCGAGAGGAATAACTGTTTTAGTAAAATCCAACTAGTTGGCCAAAAAAATATCGAGACAAAACATCGTTCGCTAGTTAAAGCTATTCAGCTGCCATTGTTTTGGTTTTCAAAGCCGGCGCTTTTCGCTACTGGTGGGCTATAACAAATAGCCTACTAGTAGCTCAACCAATCAGAGCGCAGCATTGATAATAGACCACTAGTTGGATTTTACTAATTTATATTATCCGTGAATGTGTCAATGAAACCACTTATTGTGTACCACACCGAACATGTTCGCGGGACTACCTTTTGGCTCCATCCGGGCATCTTCGTCCACTGCAACCGTAACGAGGCTTTCTCGTCCTAGCCCGAGAATGGTGACTGCTTTCGTGAACGAAATGTGAGCTGTACTTGGTGCTATTACACAAGGGCTTTGCGTAAGCATGTGTCGACGGGTAAACTCTTGAGCACCAACGGACTCGTAAAGATAGGAGCCCATGATTCCCATAAACTCCTGATGCGCAAGGCCTGTCAAAGTTTGTACTTCCTCAGGCATCTTAATAATAGTATCCACATCGAGCTTGAGAAGTTCCCATTGAGACGCACTAGTGATTTCCGCTTCTCCTCCTTTTTGTGGGAAGTTAACCTAATCAGAAAGGAGAAATGTATAAGTACGAAAAAAAAGTTTTAACATCTGAGCATCTAATAAATTTCGCACTTGTCCGAAAGGTATGTGTCCTCTCATGAGGCTTTGTGCGAGGACACAAAGCAACCGGTTTGAAAAGAGAGTCTCGTTGCTGCAAATGAAGACCGTAAAAACGTGGCGATGAAATGCTTCGGTCTGCAATCTAGTGATCTTTAAGAAAAAATAAAATTCTACAGGGTGGCCCATTCAGCTCAAAGGCGGGAAACAAATTAATTTAACATATATTAAAAACATATCTGTAGAATTGACTAAATTATACATCAGAAATCTATGGATATATTGTAAAACAAAAATTACAATTTAAATGTTTTAAAAAATCATAATATGAATGATGCGATTTTCTGTAAATCCTCTTACCTTGTAACCTCTGGCAGCAGCAAGCCTCTCCTCTTTAATCAAAGCCTCTTGCAATCCGAGTGGAAAGTACTTTACATTTCTTCCGGCCCAAATTGCTTCAATGTTAGCGACTGATCCACCAGCTGTCAAATGTCCCATAGCTTGACCTCCATCATATCCCATCATGACAGACAAGTCGTTCCCAACTTCCACCTCGAACTTCGTGGTAACTGTGGATGCTTCTGCTGCGCAGTTGTTTTGATTGAACAACATAGCGGACATGTAACCGAGGTTGGCTGGCATGGCTGTTTCCCAAAGAACGTGACCCTAAAAATTTAAATTGTTAAGTCAATTTCTTGGCAAAAAGAAAATGTCTAGCATCACCCTCTTGAAAAGAGAAGACGGGGCGGTTATCGAAACAAAGAACCAGTTCAATTAGTAGTTATTAATGGTTTAGGCAACTTGCAATAACAAGAGTGTTCACTTTTCCAACTGACCTAACACCAATTTAACACTGATACCTTGTATAATATGATAGTCAAATCTCATTATGTTTAGTAAATTGGCTGTCCTACACAAAAAAAAATTACACATTTAAATTGACTGTGGACGGGCAATGAGAGTCATAGCCTGCGAGAGCATCTGGTTTTCCCCTATTCATTCGAATAAACAAACGACGTCTTGAACTGCCTTATCTGGTTATGTCTTTGTGATGTGAAATTTTCCTTTTGTAATTTTCAAACAAAATAGCAGTGTTGACGTCACATAAGCAAGAGAACAGATTGCGTCACTGACTTATTAGAATGTTTCTGGTAGCTTGACCAAACTCAGCACAAATAACTGACGTAAATAGGCCCTTTGCAGCTTACGACCACATGGTACAAAAGCCGCCATGCTGGAGAGCAAACCGCCCACTGGGATATCCAAAACAAAAGAATACTTAGTTAAGTTGCTTTGTTTTGGAGGTCCAAGTGGGCAGTTTGCTCTCCAGCATGGCGGTTTTTGTACCATGTGATCGTAAACTGCAAAGGGCCTATTGATAGTTCTAGAGATAAGGTTCTTGTTGCAGTACTGTTAAGTTCACCTTGTATCTTGAGCTGAAAAATGGTACGGAGTTCTGCAATTCCGTTTGCAAGCTGTCCATCTCTGATCTCAGTTTTTGCATTGCGTTTTGGAAAGATCCGGCTTCCCGAAGCTCATCCGTAACGTATGGAGGGTCAAACGGGAAGTAGCTGAAAATTATCCGACATGCAGTTGATTAAAGCCTTATTTGCTCAAATGCGGACTGTGAGATCTGCTTAAGGTAGCTTGGACTGCTACTAACTTGGTTTCTGTCGGATAGTTGCTTACCAATTAAGTAATGATCCGCGTAACAACTAGGCAGGCAATTGGCAAAATCGATTAAAAGGCGGGAAAAAAATAATTTTTAAATTAAAATCAGTGCATCTGATTGGCTGATATTGAAAATCGAAGAGGAAAAAAACCAATAAAAAAGTGACAACATATTTTTTTTTATATGTGCCCCATTTCTCTTAAATCTATCTCCCGGTAAAATTTTAGCATTGTTCTATGTGCCAGTCAAAAATTAGCCTTTTGGCGCATCAAAATTTTGTAAGTTTAAGATATGTTATATTTGCAAATGTAACAAATTCAAATAGAAAATAAAAAGATGTTCGAGCGGATTCAAATGTATCTACTTTTCAATTTGAAATTAAAATTTCGCGCTTTTTGCGTGTGGACCAATGATGTACGTTGAATTTAATTTGATTCCAGTGATCAGTTCCTGAATAATAACTGGCCTATTGTTCCTTAGCCTAGTTGTTGCACGGATCATTACTTAAGGATTTAACAAAACGTCAAAAAGCTATTTCGACAAGGTTATCCCATATAAGAGTAAAAGCGTACGCTCAATGCCGGTTGGCATTATGGGTAGAAAGAGTTTGGCTTTGCTTGATTGAATTTCAAGGTGATTCGGTAACAAGCTTATGGAACGGGAAAGCATGAATACACGTGATGTGCTGTTTCCTTCCACCATGCTGAAACACCTTGAGGTTCAATCAAACAACCTTTAAAACCACCATAACCCATAATCAGCTTTCGACATTGTCGCGTACGCTTTTCCACGTTCACAAGACAACCTTATCGAAACAGTTGTATGTATGAGTTAAGTATATTCGATCACTGTTGAGTTGTGGAGAATCATGGGGAGAAGCCGTGCAAACGTGGAACCTGGACTTTTTAGAAATAAATTGTGGACAGTTCCAAGGAGGAAAAGCACCCGGGGGGGGGGGGGGGGTCCTTGATATATTCCTGGGTGGGGAGGTGCGGCCCGGCCCCTCATACCCTGACTCTGTTTAAGACAAATATCGCTGATTTTCCTGCCCTGTTTAAGACAGAACTCCGATTTTTGATACCCTGTTTAAGACATAGATTAAAAGTTGCGGTTACAAATTGTGCGGCAGTCTTGTTGTGTAATCAGTGGAAATTAATGTGCCTGGTATCAATGCCAAGGTCAACGGAAGACAATAATAATTTACAAGAGCTTGTAAAAATTTTGCCATTTATCGTCCAAGAAAAGATATCCCATTTAAGACAAAAATTGATGAATCGATACCCTGATTAAGACAAAAAATGACTAATTCGATACCCTGTTTAAGACAAAAATCCCGAAAAACATACCCTGGCTGGCCGCACGTCCCCATTAAGCTCATATAAGGGAGTACCCCCCCCCCCCCCCCGGGGAAAAGCAGTTACAAAAGAAGCAAGGGGGTGAGCTGATGACGGCGAGGGTAAAGGGGAAATTACTTAAGATGCTAGGTTTGGCCACAGGCAACTCAAACTCACGATTGCGTGTTGCAAGGGAGGCTTGACTGTTGGAAGCCGGCGGTGTTGTGATATGAGGCCACTGCTGACCGTTGAGTTATTTGAGCTTTACAAGGGCATATTGTAAAACATGGACTGGATTGGATTTGTAAAATATAGATTTGTAAAACATGGATTTGTAAAATATGGATTTAAAAACAAATACTTTATTTCTAGAAGAAATTTTCCTTGGGAAAATCGGGTGTCTATGCCTTAGGCTAATTTTATTTGGACTCAGTATCCCCACCCTAAGAAAATTATTTTGATGATTACATCTTACGGTCAGAATTGCTACCACCAATATTCTTCATTACAACCCAGGTTCTTCGTTCCATCCAGGATGCCCTGGAAGTGGAAAAAGTCGTTGACATTAGACCAAAATAATTTTGCATAATTTAAAAAGAGCGCGAAAGTTTGTATTCCGCGGGTAGAGATGGCGGCGTTTAGGCTTCCATCTCTCTCTAAAAAGCAGCAGCTACAATTGTCGATTGGAACGATCATCTCTCTTCCGAATAATTATTCTTAACAACAGAAACAGAAACATCTGAAATAAAACGTCAACAGGAACATGATTATTATATGGTGTCACTATCTCATGGATCACAGTCAGATCCAACTTTCCGTCATGCAAGGTGTCAAGTGCGGGGCTTTAACCTTTCAATACGCTTTATACATTCTGAGAAACCAACAATTAAATTTTAGCAATAATTCAACAGCTTTTTTTTCCAGCTCAGGAACAGAGCTGTGCAGGATATTTTATCGTAAGTTTAAAAATGAGAACTGTATGGTTAGCAAATTGCGTGACGGAGAAGAGTCTGTTGACCTTTGATCACCAAAATCGCGCCGAAATACGGAAAAAACTTCATTTGTAATTGTCGCGCGAAGATGGCGGCTTGTTTCAGGCTACCATCTCTCGCTAAAAAGCCAAGACCCCCATCTCAATTTGTCGCATTTAAATGGAGTGAGGTGAAAATGGAAGCAGAATTAGGATGTGGGACTTTTGGATCTGTTTACCTTGTAAAATATGGCAGAGAAGACCGTTTAGGGGCCAAGCGAAGGATTTTAAGGGTCATTCAGCCTGTAGTGTACCCTCGCGAAGGCAATCAGAGCGATTACCTCTACTACCGTACAGTTGATGACAACTTTATTGAGAAAGTTTAGGTAATGACAAAGTCTTTTGAAATTTCTAACATGTTCGATTCTGTCAATTATCAACCCTGTTTTCCCTGAAATGAAATGACTGTATGATATACGGTAAATTGTTTTGATTCACGAACAGCGTAAAAAGGAATTTAGGTCGGGATAATGACAAACGAAGTGAGGAAGAATAAAAAGGTGACGTAGCAATACAAAGCTCAAATAACTTTGTAAAGGGCGATAAAAGGGCACTAAACTGTTATAAGAATGAAACAAATAAATTGTTTGGTTTTGTTTCATTTTCCGAAAACATTTTCTTACAAATCCATGTTTTACAAATCCAGTCCAGTCCATGTTTTACAAATCTATGTTTTACAAATCCGGTCCAGTCCTTGTCTTACAAATCCAGTCCATGTTTTACAACTCCAGTCCATGTTTTACAAATCCTATCCATGTTTTACAAATCCGATCCATGTTTTACAAATCCGATCCATTCCAAATTTTACAATATGCCTGGATAGAAACGTGCTTTTCTTTGCTCAAACCAAAATTTAACTCAATTTGCAAGTAGTATATAGTTTAACCATAAATCGGACTTAAATTGACGAATTAGTCATGTGACAAATTCACTAATGAACTTAGTTAGCGTTAGGTAATTAACTCACTTATGGCGAAATCCAACATGTTTATCGACGGCTTGCGTCAAGAGGTCGCGAAACACGTCTCCATTTTCTGCCTTGGGTCCCAGAAACCAAGCTCCAAGGGCAGCCCACTGTTTGTGCTTGTCCGGCTGTACACGACCTAATCGGTATGGTGAGTACATGGGAGCCTTGGATAAGCGAGGTCTCTTCCCTCCCGCACCAGTGGATTCTTCAGCAGTTCTCTTATGGCGTCTAAACATGACTGGGGCTATTGGCTCGAAAGGCCTAAGGAAAGACAAGTCGGCTGATGAAATCCAGATTAAGATTACGGACAGTTAAAGGGAAAATTTAAAACTTCTTATTGCAATACAAACATTAATAGATTAAGCATGTACCTATAAACATGGACTATTGATCTTCTGCTAAATTGCGAAATGCAGTTTGGAATAAATAAGTTCTTTTAGTAAATTTTTCAGATTAAAAGACAATTGAAAGATAATTGTAGTTTTTGATAAATTTGCAAGCGCTCATTTATTCCAAATTGCATAAGCTAGAAACAGCTTTCGACTACTTGTTAATATGCCTGCAATCTAATTTCATATTTCTGTACTCAACCAGTCATCTTTTTAACTTTCTGCACTGTTTGAGGATAATTAACGTGCTCTCAGCCAATCAGCACAATTTTGCAACATTATTAACACAACAAAACAGACCTAGTCGTCCCTTAAAATACAACAGTGAATCGTTTTTAAAGGGCGATCGATCACTAAAGCGTTCTGTTACAAAAGAGCTACTATGGAAATAATATGCTTTAATTAACACGGTCGAATGCTGGGAATAAATTAAATACTTTTAAGCTAAGTAAAAAAATAAAAGGATTATCCTATTTCGCTGGTTAAGAGCTAGAAAATGAGTCTTTCGTAGCTCAAAACGTAGACAGTAGTCAAAAATTGTCTTGTCTTAAATAAACCCTGAGAGCGGTGAACAATTAAAAAGACGCTTTCTCTTTATACACTTGTACTAATTTAAATACTATCCAACAACATTGTACAGCTTCTGTATGCATGCACTGGTAATTGTGAACAACGAAGACATTCAGCTAAGCATTCACAGTCCGTTGATTCCTTATTATTTGATCATGAAAATTATACAAATATATTTGGTAAAGCTAAGGCGACCTGATTTACCAGTGTATTAAACAGTTGGAACGAGGTTTCTGCAAGAAATCTTTAACCATTACCGAGTTTCGAAACTAAATGGCGGTAATGCACGGGAAGACTATAACTTACAGCATGTCATTTAAACAAAGGTTCTTAACGGCGTTCCAATTCACGAAACGTTAAGTGGTCTAAAGCTCAGTGACGCATGATAAGTTTTCTTCTCGTCGACAACTAGACAGCTAATTTTAATATAAGGGTCAAAGAGGCAGCGGCTGAAGTTCAATCCTCAGCCGACACAACGAAATCTTTTGCAAGTCAAACATCAAGAACGAAAAACGAAATATCTTATAGAGAAGGCGGCGCCGAAGACATTTCAGTGTGCTATTAAGATCTCAGGACGGAGATAGCAGTCCTCTAGCTTGACAGAGTACGGAAATAACAGGAAAGTTTCTTACCTGAAATACTAGTGGCTTGAGTTTGGAGCGTTGCAAAGCTGCTGCAGCGCTGGGTTCAAGACGTGAGTGAGCAACAATGAGTGAATGACGCTAGGAGTGGCAGACCCTTCTAAAGATTGGACCAATAGGTGCGTTGTTCTTATTTTCGCTATTGAAAGGAAATGCTAATTATAAATCAAATGTAACATAAGTCACCTCAAAGGTTACATAACTTATATTTCATATGCATGAGCAAGATCGGGTGGCATTAATGAAACCACGGAAACGTCACGTACCTTGTGTAAAATGAAATATACAAAAAGGGCGTCAATGCAATCTTATCATCTCTTAATTGGTTTGGAGCAGCAGGTTATCTGGGCCTCACTTGGTTTGACTGTAACACGAGTTCGCGAGGTGACTTTGGATATGAGCAGGATATGAGCCTTTGGACGGTTTCTCTACTTGTTGGACCAATAGTCATGCTTAGTTGTAAAGCAGAAAGTTCTGAATTTTTCCTTAAGGCGATTAAAGTGCTAATAAATTCATGTGTCTCACTTCTGTCGCCCGCCCCAATTAAATTGTGATTCTGTGCTGTCTTTGTGACTTGAGTGCTTTCAAATCACAAAAGGCCTTACTTTACTTTTCGGCGAATTGTGAACCGTTTACCTCTCAAGATGCAAATTTAATCGCATAAACAAAGAGAGTGCAAAGGTTCGTTTTTTGACAATTGCTCTCGCTGCTTGAGCTCCCAAGTCCATTCAACACTCGAACCACTGTTAGATCTCGCCACTAGTTTTCGCGCGGAAAGGTGGCTGAATATTTGAATTGGTTTTCAGACCTCTTTTCTCTTTCCCTCTTCTCAGAGAGGGTAGACATGGCTCTAAACGACCACCTGGCCATTGCCGACAACTGCAGTGTACAAAATGTCTAGGGGAGATATTGATTTAGTAAAGATTTTAAGAGGACGCTTTGCTTGCAGTCGATAGCAAACAAAATACCGTCAACGTCTTTACGAACCAAAAGAAAGCCAAACAAAATTAGATTAATTACAGCACAATACCAGACACTATTTTACAATAGAGCTGTTTTCATTTGAGTGCTGACAAAATAAGTTATGCATAATACGATACATGATTGGTTGGAAAACTGGCGCCACTTTTTCATCCAATCAGAAGTAAAACCAAATAAAATAATCGAGTTGTTTTGCAATTGCCTTGCTTGATTTCTATTTAATTTTAATACAAATTGGCTTGATGCTGAAAATAGCCTGGCTTAATGCTGAAAAGACGACGCAAGGACTTAATAAGTCTGTCATAAAAAAGAAAGAAATATCGCAAGATGGGTGCTCTCCCAACATGATAAGGCCAACGTTCAAAACAAACTAGTTCCCGAACCGTGTGTATTTTAAAATGGTTTAGTATTCTAAACATTATTGTGCACCATTCGTTGTGTACCTTTAAAGCCAACAGTGCAAATCTTACAGGCGTGAGAAAAATATTACAAAGCCTAATTCTCGGCAGGAAAAGATGTGGCCAATCAGGTTTTTCTGAGTATTTGACAGCGTGAGACCTTGCCTACACCCAAACAACAATGCCTGGCGAGTGGTGTGATCAAAATATGCTAATAACCCTAACCTATTTATTTAAACCATTGTCTCAATGCTGTCTTTAAGGAACTGCTACTTGTAGTCGGTTGCAGAGTTTGCATTAGGCGTCGTCAAGGCTGAGCTGTACATAGTTCGCAAGTAAGTAGGACAGCCGTAAATTTAATTTTAATGAGTGGTATCAAACTTCAAGTAGATTTACAGTCAGTAAATGAAGAATTTTTATGAGTACTGCTTAATATAAGTTATGTAGGCATGTCCAGTGCTAAAAACTGTAGGACTTTGAACTGTTTCGTTCTGCAATAGGGTATAGATTTTGAATATTTGGTCTGCCTTGTTATTTACATGATTAATTTTCCAATTTCAAGTGAAATAGAAAAATTTAGAAGCCTTCCCCCTTAAGTGTTTACACATGTAAACTCCAGGTTAGCAGAGGTCATGAAGTAGACACGTTTAAGGTAATTTTAGAGGTCTGAGACTTGAGGCTATCGATGTTTCGATCACGTCCGAATCGTGGCATGGCTTTGGCCTGTCTTATTCTCTCTTATTTTAGGGCATTCTTTACAAAATTGTATATATATTGAATATACGGTATTTTAAATGACTATCTTGATAAAATTTTAAGAATATTTCAAGAAGAAACCCGAAGCTGAAATATATATCATAATAGAGCTTATTCATACAAGATAGGGCTGGCGAATAGACCTTTCTCACAATATTATTGTATTTTGATGCAGTTCAGGCCGCAATGAAATGCACTGGCACGCGTTCGTTCTGCATGGAACATGATCAGCTAATAAAAACTTTCTCTGAAATGGCCAAGTTTGAAGGTCGTGTCGTAATAAAAAGAAAAAACATAGTTCAGAAAAATCTGAATTTTTCAGAGATTATTTGCTGGTCTACAAGAAAAATCTGTTATCTAAAAATTCCGTGTGGCAAAGGTCTATTATCAAACAACGTGAGAAAATATTGAAAGCGTCCAGCAACTTTTGAATACTTTGCAACTGAGTGAAGCTGGTATTTTTTTACACCTGAGCAGTCGGACACCCTTCGAACCGATGATATACATCTGCCGTTGGATAGATGGAAGCAAAATCCACTATATTCAGGCGGAGTCGGTGGAGTGTCCAGACTATCGTCTATCACTCTCGTGGTGGGAACATTTGAATAGGGAAGCTGGCCAGTGACGCCTTGACTCGGACTAGACTCAGACAAAAATCGAACGAACTGGAATAGTGGATGATTTTGAAGATTTC
>JAHPZR010032408.1:0-27639 GCA_019787425.1 Platygyra sinensis | reverse complement strand
ATAGTTTGTCAGGGTTTTTATTTAACGTCTCGCCTTGAAACGGTGCGAACGCGAAGCGGTCCATTTGGGGTGGTTTGCTACTTGAAGTGTAGCATCTGCAGATCTATCATCAAGCACCTGGTGCGCAGGGAGCCCTCATACCTGTTTAGAATAGGAAGAAAAGATCAAACTACCTTTGTGGCGGCATTTTGAATTTTTAATACGCATGCACAGTCTGTTAGTGCAAGGTCTGGAACCAAAATTACGGAAATTGTTTGGAGCCTGCTCAGAGATCTAATATTTTTGATGAGCCATCAGATCCTCTAAGAATTTGTGACTCCCAGACTTCTAAAATCTGGGTTCCAGACCTCGCACTAGCAGACCGTGTGCTCATAGTCAAAATGGCCGCCACAAAACACAAAACACAAAACACGCACGATAAAGGTAGTTCAATCTTTTATTCATGTATTCTAACAGATGTGAGGGCTCCCTGTGCTAAACAGATGTGAGGGTGCCCTGTACTGGTGAAGATGGAATGAAATGATAGATCACTGTTAACAGGGGAAATTATATTAATGTTAAGGCTGAAGTGTTGAATGTTGTTGTACTCTATGCTTTACCACTAACTTCAAATGATTTTTCTTAAGGCTTACTGTCAACACCTGGAAAATCAAACTGAGGACTTGAAACAGAAGGTAGATGAACTTACAGCAGAACTCAAAATGACAAAATCTCAACTAGTACAGGCCCGAGTACAGCAGGAAGCACTAGTGAGTGCTTTGAGATCAGAGCGATCTTTAAGAAAGAGAGGATCAACTGAAAACGGCAACAATTCTGCTCAGATTGATGAGCTGCTGGAAGAAAGTGAAAAAATGGCAAATGTTGCTGGTCTTAGAGGAAAGGTTTTCAACTTGTCATCAAGACATCGAACTAACAGCAAAGGAAAGATTGTCAGTGCCACTGGAGGTGAAACTGAAGAAGACAAAACGCCGTGGGATGGAAGTGTTGAGATTACTGAGCACTCCAGTGGCGCTGACAGAATGAGATCCTCGAGACTGGTCAGACGCCTTTCAACAGACAAGAGAAACCCTCGAACATCAACACCAGTGTCGAGTTCAACTCACAACCGTTCAGTTACCCCAGAGACTTCAGAAATGGATGCCAAGAAAGAATTAGACGAAATCTGAGACAATTAATAAAAAGTCTGAAAACTCGACTGACTCTTCAAATGGTTTTTTAAGTAAGAGCAAGCAGGATGCAAGTGAAGAAGGTAATGATCGTCAAAGGGTGTTGACAAATGTTCACAGCAAGGAACCAAGAGCACATTCCAGTAAAAGAGACAGTGGAATAAGTGTTGATGCCTCTCCTACTCCAAGCACATAAATTAATGTGCATTAAAATATGATTATAAAAATAAGTTTGTAAGGAGATTTGCCAGTCTAAGTGACCAGGCTGCATGAAGAATGTGTAAGCCATCTAAGGGAGTCTATTAATATGCTTCTTAATCAAAATGGCAATTAAATTGCTGTACAACCTCAAAACTAACAGTATTGCTTTGTCGACCAATAAGAGCAGATACTTTAGATATTGAGCTAAAAGCTATGACCTATGTTCCACCAGGAACAAAGAGGATTGAGTGAGTGATATAATCTGCTGCCTACGAACAATCTTTTTTTCTTGGGAAATTAGAAACTGAATTTGAAAATGAATCAAAGAATTTACTGTCCAGTTGAATTTTTTTGAAGTAAAAAATAGCACATGATGCCTAAAACTTCATTTTCAATTTCCCATAATATGAAATATGAATTGCCCAGATTCAAAATCATTTTCAGAATTTAAAATGAAGTTATAAGTCTGTTTGATCTTGATATAAAAAAAAAACTAAAGAGAGTTTGAACATTTCATTTTCTTGTACTATGGGAAATGAAAAAGATACTGTTTTTATGAGCTTGTTTTGGTCATTTTATATATTTTTGGCAGTATATTTCACTGTCCATTTGATTATCTCAGGGAACCTCTCTCACATGATACAGATTAGGTGGTAATAAATCAGTGTGCAATTATTTCAGTTTTTCAGTGCCTGCTATGGTTTGCAGTAATTTTTTGTTATTTTGTACAAAGGGTTTGCAAAACTTGATTCAGTTTTGGGGGTAAACATGGATAGAAAGCTGATCACATCATTAAACAACTCACCAATTCACTTAATGTAATTATTAGTTTATTTGCAGTAGTTCTTCCAATTCTTATATGTTAGTGCTTAATTCAGTTTTCACTGTAATTTGAAAGGAAGGATCTACTGGCAAAATTTGAAAACTGTACAGTGTTTCACTACTTTGGCTGACTTAAACTGTTTTGATCTAATTTTCTCAGGTTTTACTGAGAAGACGATGGTTTTGTAGACAATATCCCAAGTGTGATAAAAACCATTTTGGCATTCCTGAACATATTGTTTATTATTGAAACTGTCCAAATGCTTGCTGTTTTTTTGTCCAAGTTAGTTAGTGGCATGTTTTTTATGCACTTGAATTTTCTACATAACTAATTTGTTGTGCCATAGACGGAACCTAATAGACCCTTCTCCAAAATGGCAGCCGAAAATTCAAATGAGTCAAAATTAAAATGTATCCCAGGACTAGAAAGAACACATTAACTTTAGTAACACTGCAAAGTTTCAGCATATCAGGTGTGATATCAGCTGAGAAAATGTAAGTTGAAAATTGAAAAATTTACAGACGTTTGTATGACTGGGGGTATAACGCATACCCTGGGGATGTAACGCATAGCCCCAGTCATGCAAACGTCTGTAAATTTTTCAATTTTTAACATACATGTTCTTAGCTGATATCACATCTGAAATGCTGAAACTTTGCAGGGGTACTAATAAAAGAAGAGGTGTTCTTTTTAGTGCTGGTATACGTTTTTAATTTTAGCTAATATCAACTAATTTGAATTTTCAGCTGCCATTTTGGAGAAGGGTCTATTACTTTAGTCATAACCATATTCAGATATATTCAGCTGGCTGTTAGCTTATAACTATAGTTATCAGTCATTTCTTGGCATTATACAGTGGAACCCTGTTAATCTGGTCTCCAGTGGGCCACAAAAATCAGGCTGTATTAACATGATGGCTGTATAAAAGGGATTCTTGAAATAATAGAATGACTGACCGAGCTTTTGTTTGGGCCAGAATAAAGTGGCTGTAATAACAAAGTGGCCGAAATAACAAAGTGGCAGTAATAACGATGTGGCTGTAAAAATGAAGTGGCCAAAGTAACGAAGTGGCCGTAATAACGAAGTGGCCGTAATAACGATGTGGCCATAATAACAAAGTGGCCGTAATAATGAAGTGGCTGTAATAACGAAGTGGTTGTAATAACGAAGTGGCCGTAGTAATGAAGTGGCCATAATAATGAGGGGGCCATAATAACAAAGTGGCTGTAATGATGAAGTGGCCGTATTAACAGGGTGGTCATAAGGCAGGGTTCCGCTGTAGTAAAATATTAAAAACAAATCCTTTAAAGGGCTTACCTTAAAAATAATGACAAGAACATTAAAATAGAATGTTAAGGCTTCCTGTTAGGTCTAATATAAAATATAAATTATAATTGAATTATAAGTTCTATTCTAGAAGTACAGATGCTTTGTAATGATACTTAATTTTTTAACATAAGAATTTCTTTATGGGTTCAATAAATGACCATAAATATTTTCATGTTAATTTGAAACTGGTCCATACTATTTTGTAAAATAAGTTATATGAACAATAGCCTCCATTTGGCACAAACATATGCTACAACATTTAATTAGTCTGCAGACATTATCCGTTCTGAGAAGCACACAATTATCTGAGAGCATAGTGCGAGGAAAACTGAGTTTTGATCACAAGTAACCAAGCATGTTTTCACTCCAAATGGTGGCTATTGTGTTTATTTTCCTTTGCAACACATGCAGTTTTGGCAATCAGGGAAAATCACTCAGATATTTCCTAGTTTGAGCTGCGGCATATTCAGTCATGTGACACATTTAGACCAATCCTGTATAAGCAAACATATTTGATGAATTATAATAGCAGGGGAAGCAGGGGTAGTGCAGTAGTTAGGGAACTCCCCTCCTAACTTCTTGACCCGAGTCCCAGCATCAGGGGGTCAAGTTTGTTGTTGGTTCTCATCCTTGCATTAAGGGTTTTCTCTGGTTTCTCTTGTTTTTCTGTCCTTGCGCAAAAACAATTTACAAATATTTCCAGTTTGAATTGATCTGGAACATTACAATGTACATGTAGGTCTATAGCCAGTCAATTTAGGTGCCACTGATAATTTTCATTATATAATTTTTGCATCATTTAAAATTACTTTCAAATGAAAATGGAGGTTTTTCTAAAATACCACTCAAAAGAAGGCATTCATGAGCAACTGGCATCCGTCTTATGAAGCTCAATTTGGTGTAGAAATTTTTGTAGCGTTCTTCAAGTCTACTCTTTTGTCACCAGTCTCCTCCTGCGTGTTGCAAGATGCATTTACCTTCTACTTCATAGACTTAACTGTAGTTGTGGATCATTACTATGGTTACCTGCCTATTTCGTAATGTTTGATTTTGTTTTGTAGCATATTCCTCTCATATATATTACTGTTTAGAGTATGTTAATCATTTTTAATTTAAGATTCGTTATTGAGTTTACCCTCTATCCTCTACCATCTACACTCTAAGCTCTACTGTTCTATGTACGTAGACGATTGCAGTTATTGTAGCAAATATTAAAGCACATGGGGAATTTGAGTGTCATTACTCAGGGTCCGAAATTGCGCCTTCCTGGTCGCCAATGCGACTAAAAATTTTGCACTGGCGACCAGAATGGTCGCAAGCAGGCGATTAACTATTTCAGGCCACGATAACTATACTGTCAAGTAGTAGTAGTAGTAGTAGTAGTAGTAGTAATTTATTTATCCACATTTCACATATGAGTACAATTAACTCGTTTTAACATGAACATGCTATATAATATAACTACATCATAAAGTAAAATGGGAAATCAAGATATATATATAGGAAATAAATAGGCAACATTAAAATTAAGTGGAGACAAGCCATAGATAAATCAAACTATGTACAAAAGTTAAATATATAGGAAATATAATCCCCTCTACACTCTACGCTGTACAATGTACCCTCTTAACTCTACCAGCTTCTCGCTCACCCTATGCTCTACAATCAGAGAGTAGCTGGTAGAGCTTAGAGGGTAGATCGTACAACATACAGTGGCAGATCCAGACCTTGAGCTAAGGGAGGGGGGCAGTTTTGATTTACTTGCCTTGCTGGCTTTTCTCCCTTCTGCCATTTCTTCTTTTTTTACTTAAAATAAGGGGGGGGGGGGAGGCTGGGCCCCCTGGGCCCCACGGGCACCTCCTCTAGATCTGCCACTGGCATACAATGAGAGCGTAGAGTGCAGGTAATGCTTGGCTAGAGTGTAGAGGGTAGATTGTAGAACGTAAGGTGCAGAGAGTAGCTGGTAGAGCTTAGAGGGTAGAGCGTAGAGTGTAGAGAGTAGAGGGTAGATCATAGAGTGCAGAGGGTAGCAGGTAGTGGTTGGAGGGTATAGGGAAGATTGTAGAGCGTAGAGTGCAGGGAGTAGCTGGTGGAGGGAAAACTCAAGACAGGGTTGTACATTATAAATTTTAAATTATTAAAATACTTTAAACAGTAATGACACCCGACATTTCCCATGCACTTTAATATTTACTGCAATCACGTTAACTGTAATCCTCTACGCCTGTGCATAGAACCATGGAGCATAAAGTGTAGATGGTAGAGGATAGGGGGTACGTAACCTCAATAACTAATTTTTTAAATTAATGTCCCTGTTCCGTGGGAGTTCGCTTTTGTGTTATTCAGTATAGCCCATTCATATTATAGCACCCATATAAATGAATAAAGAAAGCCACACAACGTTTGGCGTAATGTGGGGGGACACTACCTTGCAGTTGGCATGGGAAGCAACTTTGATTTGCGTGACCTTTTAAAGCCTCACTTATCACCAGCACTACCGCACTGGAAACGGACAAGAGTATCGGCAGGTCAACTTGATCACAATATAACAACAGCAAGATCGCTGACCTTTCAAGCCTCACTTATCACCAGCACTACCCCGCACTGGAAACGGACAAGAGTATTGGCAGGTCAAATGTGAACGCGTGACCTTGAAAGCCTCACTTATCTCCCCGGCGCTGGGTAAGCCAGCACCGGATGGGACAAGACTATTGGCAGGTGCACAAATGAAAGGGGCAAAACGCTGCCCAAAGCTTGGGGGAAGTCGCTACCCAAAGACTTAACCGCCACAGATACATCCAAGGCATGTATCCCCCCAAGCACAAAAACAACCTATCTAGATAATAGTCCCCCTCTCTGTACAGTGGGGAAGTGCCTTATTCTGTTCGAACTCTTGAATCTGCTTACGACAGTTCACTGCCTTTTGGCAACTTGAAGGACGCAATGTCTACTGAATGAGGTTCTATTCCAATGCAACTTCTATCATCAATGTGTGACATACACATGTCTGACGATTAGCGCCAGACTGGTCTAGACCAGCCCAATAACTGGAATTTGTATTTGGCAGAACCGCCAATTGCAGCTTACGATATTACTAGATTTGAATATAATCCTAGACGGCCCATGAGCTGTGGTTATGTAGTAGTAAACATGTAAATTAGGATAGGGGGTACGTAACCTCAATAACTAATTTTTTAAATAAAAAAACTATTATAACACTGTTAACAGTAATAACCCTTTAATAACACTTAAATATGTATGTCTGGATTTATGAAAATGGTGCTAAAGAATTCAACCCCTGTCACCTTTATGACCTTTATTTCACCTTGATTTCACTTAATAGGCTGCCTCCAAGCCATGCAAACGGGCAAAAAAATAGTGGGGGGGGGGGGGGGGGAGGGAGCCGGGAGGCGGAGGAGGAAAGGGCAGGAAGCAGGAGTTCTAAGAGGGCGGGAAGTGGGAGAGAAGTGCGAAATGCTAATTATTTTAATTTAACAATGCCGTAGAATACTTTCAAAAACATCAACCCAAATTATATTTGACTTGCATTTAACGTCTTCTCAGTCACTATTGAGACTTCTGAGCAAATGAGCAAACGAAAATTTGCGCTTGGCCTGAAAAACAGGCTTACTTCCGGTGAAATAGTAAACCAGTTTACAGTGGTTATGTCATATAGGTCATAAAATGTCAAGCAGCATGAGTGTACATGTGTCGCATAAGCTGTCAAATTGCAAAAAAGTGAGTCGAGCAGTCGATCTCAAATCACAGGATGGGAGGCGGGAGACAAAGGCACGGGAAGCGGGAGAGCAGGGTAAGGGAGGAGGGACTGGTTCTGATCCCCCTATCCCCCCCCCCCCAAAAAAAAATAAAAATAGAGAAAGGATGACAATGAAAGGAAGATAAACGGGTAAAGGAAGAAAAAAAGGACTGACTTTCCTTTTACTTTTTATATCGTCACCTTTGGAGAGTTTCTGGCAAGTAAAAAAATGCCCGTGCGATTTTACCTTGATTTCAGTAAGGTTGACTAGCAATAGAGTTATTTCAGTAGAGTTATGACTTAGAGTTAGAGTTAACAACTGCCAAAATCTTGAATTCAAGATTTTGGCCATCCAATATCTTGAATTCAGGATTTTGGCCTTCCGAAATATTGAATTCAGGATTTTGGCAGTCCAAAATCTTGAATTCAGGATTTTGGCCTTCCAAAATATTGAATTCAGGATTTTGGCAGTCCAAAATCTTGAATTCAGGATTTTGGCCTTCCAAAATATTGAATTCAGGATTTTGGCAGTCCAAAATCTTGAATTCAGCATTTTAGCCTTCCAAAATCTTGAATTCAGCATTTTAGCCTTCCAAAATCTTGAATTCAGGATTTTGGCCTTCCAAAATCTTTAATTCAGGATTTTGGCATGGCAAAATCCTGAATTCAGGATTTTGGAATACCAAAATATTGAATTCAGGATTTTGGCATTGCAAAATCTTGAATTCAGGATTTTGGCATTCCAAAATCTTAAGTTCAAGATTTTGCAACTCTAACTCCACGCTACAACTCTATAAAGATAACTCCAACAGTAGCTGTCCCGGAATAGCCTAGTTTCGAATTGTTTGTGCGTGAAGGCCTGGTAACTATTTTAGAGCATCAAGACGAGGCTCAGGGGAATAACTCGTCAAGATGGCGGACGATGAGAGTTCTTCGTTCGTAAGTATGAAAGTCCCAGAGCTACAGAACTTCCTAAAGGCGAGAGACATTCAAATAGCTTTGGATGGGAAGAAAAGGAAAAGGGCTGAACTGCTGGAGCTTTGCAAAAATGCAGCCGAAATGAAGGTGCCAAAAGTTGATGAAGAAATAGAGCTCAAGGACGACTTGATCAAATCGAAGATCACCCTGCCAGGAGGAAAATTACTTCCCCATCCACTTTCGCTTCAGTTTTGGACCCATAACTTCACTAACATTCCAGACTTCAGGTTTCCTGATATTTATCATTATTTGGTTGGTAAAGATGGCTATGATGAGGCTTGTTTACGGTCGTATAAAAGCCTTCAGGGTTTTCGCTTATACATGGACGGTCACGTGGAGGATCTGAAGTACCATAGTATACTTGACGATGCTGGATATTGTTATTTTCAGTTCAAAGTAAAACCAACGGAAAGGTCCAAAACAGAAGATGGAAGAGATCACTACTGGGGATTTCTTGTACTGGAAATTAGTGGAAGCATTTACTCAGCTTTCTGTGCTTGCAAAGGGGGGTGAGTATTCAACTGAACTTTTTTGTCGCTTGTTGTTTAAATCTATAAATATAACTTGCAGGATCGTGTGAGGGCCAGTTGGCAAGTGTAATAAAAACAAAAATTGTAACGAAAGTGGAAATATAAATTGCCAAAGCATTCATAGTGCATTCTAGCTATAAAAATCAAACAAAGTTAAGTCAGACTGGTGGGCATGCACAACAAGCATATTATTTTATGTCTGCTTGATCAGAACAAGGGTCGAAGGGTGTTTGAGTAGGAGAAGCAGAAATGGAAATTGTTACCTTGCTTGTGTTCTTTCTGTATTGCAACTAACTCCAAAATATTAGCAACAACAAACAGTCATTTGACTCTTTTTTTCAGAGCTGATGGTGCTTGCAGGCATGTTGCTGCCGCTTTGTTTGATTTGGAAGCCACCATCAGGAGAAATGAGCTAGACACCTGCACCTCAGTTCCTTGTGTGTGGATAAAACGGAAGAGACTGGAGGAGAATGCTGTACCTATGGAATGTCTTAAAATTAAAAAATCAGAGTATGGAAAAGAGCATAAGGATTACATGAAACCATTCGATTTCAATCCTTGTTCTGGTAGTCCCACTCAGTCTTTAGCAAACAAGTTCTATGATGCTCTTCTGGAAACTGCCCCTTCATGTGTAGCTTTACAATTTATCCCAAAACCTGAGGCTCAGGCTGTAAGTGATCAGCAACTCATGGAACAGATTTTATCAGAAGATATTGACCATGAGGAAGTTGTAGATTATGTAGAAGTCTATTCTGTAAAAGAGTTAGCTAATATATTTGTTGCCAAAAATAATCTAATAAGTGTACCAAATCCAACTGATGAGCAATGTGGTGACTTTGTTAGATTTCTAGATCAGCATGATTTTGCACCTGATGTTATATTTCAGAAAACCTTGAGCCAAAACAACACATCATTTTGGTTTTCCCAGAGGGCAGGGAGAATCACAGCCTCTAATTTTTACAAAGTATGCCACTTAAAGGAGACTACTAATCCAACAAATACAGTGAAGTTACTAATGAATTACTGTCCCCTTAGTAATGACAATACTCCTCAGCAACTTGTTTGGGGCCACGATAAGGAAATTACAGCTGTGAAAGAGTATGTGAAGAAATATAAATCAAAGCACAGGGATATGGAGGTTATTGAAAGTGGCCTCTTCATAGATGAGCACCATCCATATTTAGGGGCTACTCCAGACAGAATACAACTTTGTAAATGTTGTGTGAAAATACTTTTAGAGGTAAAAAGCATTTTTAGCAAGAGAAATCTCTCCCCTCATATTGCAGCAGCTTCTTACCTTGAGAAAGTCAATGGTAAATATTACCTTAAAAAAGAAACATCTTGGAACTATCAAATCCAAGGACAGCTAGCAATTGCTCGATTAACTCATTGTAATCTTATCATTTATACTCTGAAGGGGATTTTGGTAGTGCCTGTTCAGTTTGATGAAGAACTGTGGGAACGCATGGTTGGTAAGCTGAAGAATTTTTTTCTGGAGCACATGGTGCCTGAACTGCTAAGTGGAAAAATTCTTAAAGAGGTTACTCATAGTCAGTGAGAAGTTGTCTTTTCCTTTTTATTGACAAGAGTCTTTCTCTGCTTTTTAACAAGAACAACGGAAGTAACAACCTTAGGTCATTTAGACTAACCAAGGATTGTACATGGTGGTTGTTAAACATTGATGAAACTGTTGACCCCTTGGGGAATCTCATGAAAAAGTGAGGAGTGTGCCTGTCAAACCTGTCAGGGGCCAAGATTTGTGGATGTTGGTACTGCTTAGGGTGATAGAATAAAAGTGTCACCACCCTAGAGTCCGTGCAATACCTTCAAGGGTATAGAGCCAAATGATATGACAGAGAACAATTTGGCCTTCCCCTATGTGAAAGTAAATTGGAGACTCAGTACCTTTTAGGGGTTCCTTTTAGAACTTCTGATCAATGAGAAAACTATCACTCTTATATGGGATTTTCCCCGTGGGACTGGATAGAATTTGTACAAAAGGTTGACATGTGTTACTTACAGTCAATTCAGTGATGTTTAGACTAATTTTTGTTTCAGCTTTATAATCATAATGTAAACAACAGATTAAAGTTACTGTTCACTATTAGTACAAAACAAGTTTCTGGCCTATGTTGTAAATATACAATAGATACATTTTGTTGTACCTATTGTTTTCTTAGCCTTTTAAATCTGAACATCAGATTACTAGCAAATGAGACAACAGACAATCTTCATCCAATAGCTGGGCTGTATTAACAATAGGAGTTGAAGTCTTAATCAATCAATTAGTTAATGAGGAATGCTTTAGATAGAAAATTCCTATTTTGCCAGTGGAGGTAAAAGATTGCAAAAAGCAGCACAAACTGTTAATATTCTGTCAGCAAGAGGTACAAGTGGTATGGGGAGGTTTCCTTGCAGGATTCGAAAGTCTTTCAGTCTCTCAATAGCCCTCTCCACATGAATTCGGACACTTGCAATAGATCTTGTTGTCTTCAGGGACTTTCTTGACAGTTGTTTACCTGTTGTTTAGTAATAACAGTGATAACAGGCATGTTCAAATCTTACTCCGATATAAACTCAAAAATTTTGTGTGTTCAAGATACCTTTTAACTCCTTATCTGATCTCTAGCTGTGGGGTTGGAATAAAACCAATCCTAGTGTGATCTTAACTTCACTTGGGGAATAATAAGTATTCCGGATCCCCTGTAAGGTGTAACTTCACTTACTGTGTGGATAAATCCTCACCATATAATTATATAACTGTGTATGGCAAGAAGTTGAGCAAGTAACAAAGTACCTGCTGCGTGAGAATTTCTCCACTGAACAGAAGTTATTTAACAACCGAAAACCTAGTTCTGTTTACAAGTAGTTTAGCAGTTGCCAGGAAGCTGTTTTTTAAGGATTTTTAATTTACCTTTTTTGGAGAAGGGGGGCATGTTTAGGTAGGCCTTTCGCTTTGTAAGCAGATCTCTAATCGTGAAACCTCTATCTGCCATTACGTGATCTCCTTCCTCGATCAGTTCCAAAATTCCACTCTTCTGAGTCAGTTTTCGGTCGCTAGTACTTCCACTCCACAGTTTGGACACAAAACTGAAGAATCCTGATGGAGTTATTCCCACTAAAGTTTTCATGGTATTATGGCCTTTGTACTCACTCCAGGTAGCTCGCTGGGCAGCAGGGGAGGTAGGTTTCTGAATAAATATCTCCGTGCAATCTATTATAACCCTAGTGGCAGGATAGTTTTTAAAGGACTGAGGTAAGTGTTTTCGGATTGATTCCTTTGCAGGCCAAATTAGCAAAATGTCTTTCAAGGTTATAGCAAGGAAGCAGATCCAGGTGGTAAACACTTTGCTCACAGAAGATTTAGAAATAGCAAAGATGTCCGATAGGTGTTGCACAAGTAGTCCTAGTCGAAGTCTCACTAGTGTCAAAATAAATTCTTGAAAAGTTGTCAGACTTCTCTTTTTGCCACTCTTTTTGACAAAGGGTTTCTTTTGAAAGTTGACTTTGTTTCCTTTATTACTGTCCCAGTACTTCAGTTTCTCAGCCAAAGGTTTCAATATATTGAATATTGCCATCAAACAAGTTAAATTTGGAAGACCTGTATAAAATTTCACGGACTCGTCATTGTTTAACACGTCCATGAAAATTTCGCGTTTCATGGCTGCCTTGTTGTTGACTTTGTTTCGAAGATTTTTGTTTTCAATTTTCAATCTGGCTACAGTTTTAACAAGTTCTTCCATTTCTAGCTGATCAAGGTCCGTTTGGCAGGAAACAGATACAGACTCGTTTACCGCGTTTATGTTTTTTTCAGTTGGCGAAGAGCTGACTTTGTTTTCCTTACACGGAAAAATATAGTCGTGATCTTTCAAAGCGACATCAGACGACACGCGGGGACTTTTCGCCGGAAACTTCACATCGCTTTCTTCCCTTAAATTTCTTTTTCCTCTCCGCGAAATCAGTCGTTTTTCTCGTTCACTTGTGCCACTTGGAACTTCTTGTGGGTTGAATATCGTTGGAATCGCCCCGTTTACTACCTTTTTTATCCCACACAAGGTCTTGACGATGTCTTCAGTGTTGAAATGTTGAGAACATATGTGTAAGTTCGCCGTAGACTGAAACTCCTTGTCAGCTCGTCGGCAAAAGGTGCTCCATTTCTTTCGAAGCTTTTTCTCACTCGGAAAATCGAAAAAGCTGAGGTCTGGTTGCTTTTTTGAATTGTTTCTGCACACGGAAATAGCACAATACCTCATTTTCATCTGTTTTGCTTTCAAAATAAGCGCCTTTGTCGTGTCTTTATTCCCCTGAGCCTCGTCCTGATGCTCTAAAATAGTTACTAGGCTTTCACGACCAAACAATTCGAAACTAGGCTATTGACTAAGCCGCCTCCAAGCCATGGAGTAAGGAATTTGTTCAATTCCTCTGGTTATATTTTTTACGTTACACAAAGGCCTTTTCCTCCAATTACCCGCGCCCTCGGTCAACCCTTCATCCCCCTCGGGCTCCCCCAGGGGGCTCCTCTATAAACTAGAACTCAGACCCCTTTCAAGTTGCCTGAAGATCTATTTATGGAGGTCGGGTAATTTTGATTTGTACAGACTAAACTAAAATGCCCCGGAATTCGCGGAAAAAGCAAAAATAACTGGTTGCCAACAAAATGTCGGCTGGCCCAGCAACCGTAACTTCTCAAAGTCGTTCCAGAAGGCTTGTTAGTCCGGTAACTTTTAAAAAAGAGCGAGAAAAAGCGGAAGTACTCCAGAATCCCGAAGTACAACGAGAGAATGGTCATGGCCTTGAAAGTAGCTCCGAAGCTTTTACAAATTCCACCGCTTCTACGATTTCTATGCCTCGAATTGACTCGTGTATAATCGGGAAGGAAACTCTGGAGCAGAGGGAAAGGTTTACCGTAAGTAAAATCGTTAGATATTTCGTCGATATTGCACACGGTCGGTATGCCCCTTGAATGCAAGTTTGCGGTGGCCCTTGACTAAAACTTCTCGTCTCTCTACTCAGCTGTACAAGATTGAAGTTAACAATGGTTCGAAAACTTGGATAATTTACAGACGATATGCGGATTTTGTGCTTCTGAATAAGAAGGTGATAAGTGATTTCTGTTAATAAATGTGCGAAAAAAATGTAAATTTTAAATGCAGTTCCTGTCAATTGCATACAACTCAGCTCAAAATCGTGTGTAGCGAGAGGGAGTCTTGTACTAGTTTCTTGCACGGTGACCCAATTATGGTGTAAAATTCATCGTCTTATCAATATTTTGTTTATTTGCAGTTACGTAAGCTTTATCCCCAATTTCGATTGCATTTGCCAGGAAAACGCTTTTTCAAAGATAACTTTAACAAAGGTAAGTCGAAGGTATGGTCGGAGTAAGTACTGGAGTACGTAATCAGGTAGGTAAAATCAGCTGTTTTTGACTGAATTACAAACAGGAAACAATTTTTTTACGCTCAATAGTATTACTATATAAAGTGTAGGATTGGTTCAGACGAAGATTTGTTATTTTTTCTACCCTTCCACGCGTAACATTATGTATAGCCGACAGGTCTGACAGACTTTTTAAAAATCTATCCAATCTCAGTTTTAAGTACAAAGTTAAATGCCCTGGTTCGTGTACCTCGTGACCTCCTCGTGCTAATTTATCAAATCGTTTGTGATATATGAAAAGGCCATTCCAATAAAATGTGAATTTCTCACAACCTTTCTGGTACAATTTTGTTTAAAAGTGAAATGGCTGAGCTTGAAGTAAATTAAATTTATTAAAATTAATAGCAAGTAAATTGACGTCAGTCTTATTTCGAGATCTTTTAAGTACCTCTTGACTTTCTGATTCTAATTTTTGAAACAAAAAATGATAATGTATTAGCTGACTAGTTCATAAATAAAAAGACAATTTAAATAAAATGGACACCAGACTGCAGGTGTATGAGCAAATTGAGAAGAAGTAGAGAAAAATTATCTGCATACTCGCACTAGTTTTTCAAGAGGGTCGCACAGGGGGGTCTCTGGCACACTTCAAGAATGGAAAAAATAGAGGATCATGGACCATAAAATTTTGTTTTGCTGAATCACGAAAATAAGCAAGGTACTCGGTTACACTAGAAACAGTGTTGAAGAAAGCAAAATCGTGAATGGCAAAGTCAAGGATCCATACCGCAAATCCCGGGGGGGGGGGGGGGGGTACTCGATATATTCTTGGGTGGGGAGGTGCGGCCTGGCCCCTCATACCCTGACCCTGTTTAAGACAAATATCGCTGATTTTCCTACCCTGTTTAAGACAGAATTCCGATTTTTGATACCCTGTTTAACACCTAGATTAAAAGTTGCGGTTACAAATTGTGTGGCTTTCTTGTTGTGTAATCAATGGAAATTTAATGTGCTGGTATCAATGCCAAATTCAACGGAAGTCAATATTAATTTACAAGAGCTTACAAGTAAAAATTTTGCTGTTTATTGTCCAAGAAAAGATATCCCATTTAAGACAAAAATTGATAAATCGATACCCTGATTAAGACAAAACATGACAAATTCGATACCCTGTTTAAGACAAAAATCCCGAAAAACACACCCTGGCTGGCCGCACGTCCCCATTAAGCCCTTATAAGGGAGTACCCCCCCCCCCCCCCGGCGCAAATCACATACCTAAGTTAATCTCGATAGACGACTCTAAATATTCGGAGGACTTGCGTCTCAGAATCATGTAGATTAGAGTGATAAAATGATGAATATTGGTTCAAAACTCAGGTTCTTCACAGGTCACGCAAAACCTTCAGGTCACGAGTCACGAAGAATAATTTCCTAAATTCACGTTTCATGGAAAATGAATTGAGCTAATCACACATCACAAGAATACCTTTGTAGAACCCTCTTTCAAGGAATGATTCAAGTGGTGCAATTGTTTTGCAATCCTTTAAATAATGAAGGTTTTTCAAGTGGCTCCAAAGGATAATCATTTTCGTGTTGCATTTGCTGGTGTTAAATTTTGAATGCTGTTTTACACCCAGTCCTCTCAAAATTATCAAGTGTAATAAGCAATCTTATCACGAAATATTGTTTTTAAAGTCTTGCCTAAATGCCCTTCAATTGCATATTTACCCTCTTAATGGCTTTATGTGTACTTTTCTTGAATTTCCTAATCAGTGAAATCTTCCAAAATTTCACAATACATCAAGGGTGTCGGAAATAGCGTGTTGTCTTTGTTAAGTCAAGATTGATTGACAAGTCCGTTCTAGAATTACAAGATATCGTTTTGCTATTGTAATCGTAGAGCTTCAGTTTTTCTCTATTATTAGGGACTCAACTCTACACACAGATGTACCGTGAACTGTGTCTTAGGAATTCTGTTCATGATTAAAAGCGTGATTCAAATATACTGGGAGATTTTATTGTCGATTATCATTACAAGCAGGGGCATTCACGACAAGGGGAGCATAGGGGCCTCCTGGGGGCTTCAGAAACTTGATACCGAAAACATCAAAACTGGAACTGAAAACCGAAATAAAAGTCCTCACTAACAAAGCTTTGGTAGTTTTCAGAATTTCTCTTTCTGTTATTTAGTTTTTATATGTCTAAACATGTTTTACTTTCCAAAGTTCTTTCCCTCAGTTAGTGCAGTTCTACATATCGTAGTCTAGTTTTTGTGTAAATCGGCTCCACAGACTTAGATAGCAATGTGAAATTAGAAAATTTAAATTATTCAGTAAATTGCATAGTAAAATGATTTTACTTAGTAGGTGATTTTTGTTTACATGTAAAAGAAACACTACATTATGAAGTTACTTTTTGATTACTGTTGTTAGAATTTTCATATGCGTAGGCACAATGGCAGTCCCATTTTACAACCGAACAGTCTCTCCTTTGGATTTATTCCATATAAATGGAGTGAGTGAGTGCAATATTAAATTCCTGAGTTAAAAAGGGGAGACAACTTGCAACTGAGTTATAGAAATGTGTTGGTCCACAACCTATTAGGTCTTTTGCTTTGATGTTATCTTAAGCTTTTCAAATAGGCAGCTTGGCAGCCGTTATGACCCAGATAATGGCTGCTAAAGAGACAGGGCTTGTTATGCAATCCTTTAACTGTAAGTGGTCCCTTGGAATTAAAGTTTTAGCATGACTGCAGGGTGTAACTTTCTTGGCAAAACCAGAAAACAGTTTTAAATGCATTAGGCAGAAAAGTAAAAAAAAAACTTCATTATTGTTTGCAAAAACCAAAAACCGAAGACTAAATTGGAGAAAACCCGCAAACCTCACAAGACACCAAAACCAAAAAACTGCAGTTCTCAAAGGGGCTATGTCACGGTTATTTCTACTATTGACAAAATTACCTTCAAATTGAAGGAAACCTGAAAATAATACTTTAGAAAGATAGGAAAACACTAAAGAGATAATAATAAACCATAAAGGAATAAGGATGGTGAAGGATGGAGAAGATTGACATGGATTGCAAACAACAAAATTGAAAAATTTAGGCTAAATTTTTCAAACCGTGTAACCATGACCCAGCTCCTTTAAGTGCAAAAATCAAAAAAACTGAACTAAAAATTGGCCAGGTCTGGAAAACTGAAAATCCCAACACCCCCCTCTACATCAAATCAGGCAGGGGATGAATTTTAATGTAGACAAAAGATAGAGTTTGTACTGATAGTTTTTTAGATTTGTGGAAAATTTTTTCTTTTTACTGCAGTCTCGACAGATAGATTTCCCTGAAAAATGAGCTCCAGTTAGAATATTTACTACCAGCCTGTTGAACTGTTTGGGATTTCACCGAAGGAAACCTGGGAAAATTCACTGTCAGTTTTGCTTAGTGTGCTCATGTTCAAGATGATATGATCATAAAACAAAAAAACAACTTGAGCTTTCACATGTGAAACTATGTGGAGCTATCTGGTATCCATTCATGCACCTGGGTGGAGAGAGGCACTGAGAGTAAAGTCTTTTGCCCAAGAACACAACACATTATGTCCCTGACCAGAGCTTAAACCCTGACTCCTTGCTCCGGAGTAGAGTGCACTAATAAAAAAGCGTTACAGTCTTTCCCGTAAAACCGTGAACACCAGAGGAAAATTTCTGGAATGTTTATTGTTTCGCGACTAACCAAAAGCGAGATGAAACCGCGAAAGATAACTGCCAAACCGCTGTAAAAAATCCAAGTTGGATTTTTCCGAGGTCTCCATAAATTCAATATCATGTTGTTGTTATTTCATCTAATATACTCACTTTGGAGGTTGGTTGGCTGCATCTTGATATATGCTTTAATGTGACAGCGCGATGCTGTTAGTGAGTTTATCTTGATATGCTTTAATGTGACAGCGCAATGCTGTTCGTGAGTTTGTGTGCCATGGCCAGTCATTACTTGGCTGTGTAACCGCGCGATGCAGTTCCAGTCGAGACCCACAAATTGACCCTTGCTCACCATAGTCTCCTTTAGCTCAGTGGTTTGAGCATTCGACTAGATCATGGAGGGTCATGGGTTCAAATCCCATCTGGGACTTTTTTTCTTTTTGAGGTCTCCATAAATTCAATATCTTGTTGTTGTTATTTCGTCTTCAATATACCCTATCATCATCATCAACAATGTAATATATAGATTTAGGCCAGCCTAAAAGCCCATGATCCATGCTGCTAGCCATGTTGACCATAAAAAAAGAGTTGCATGGATTGCTATAATCTATGCATACATGTGGTTCTGTTTCTATAATTATGGTGCTTGGCGGCGCCCTTTGAGCTGCCAGAGCTCCGCTATGAAAACTACTAGATTCTATAAATACTAAGACAAAAGATAAGTGATGTAAATAGTTACAAAAAAAATTATAGGTTAAAGAAGACATTTTGCAAGGGTGGAATCCATGTCTTGGATGCTCAAATTAGGTTTGAATTTCTTGATTTAAAGAACTTCAAACACTAAACAGTCAATCAAATTTGCGTTCTGAGTCACTTTTTTGATTTCATAAAACTTTTTGTTCCTTATTGTAGACTTCATTGATAAACGTCAGAGAGGTCTTGAAGTATTTACCAACAATTTGTTTTGCCATCGTAGTCTTATCCTCAGGTATGTTGATTTCTTAGACTGACTTCTTGGTTCTGTCAGTAAATCATGTACCAACAATTTGTTTTGCCATTGTAGTCTCATCCTCAGGTGTGTTGATATCTTATCTAGACTGACTTCTTGGTTCTGTCAGTAAATCATTTACAGGGGCTTCATTAAGGGCTGGGTACCATGCAAATAGACGGGCTGTGAGGACAATTCTGCCGAGCTGGTTTGACCAGCTAACAGACAGTTTTTCTTACAAAGAAGTTCAGTTCCACCTGCGAGAACCAGTTACTCTCCTGCTGAAAACATCAATGAATCTCCTGTCACCCATAATTTGACATGAATTTACTTTTAACATGATGACTTAAAATTGAACTGTGAAATCTTTGTTATTTATATCATTCAGTGATCCAGTTCAGAAGTTCTACAGATTAAACAACCCTCCTCAACCTTTTGAAAGCTTAGAAGCCTGCCAGGTGTGTAAACATTTGTACCTTTCACGGGTTTCTAGATAATTTTGCAGAAAAATTAAGCCCTGATCTCACACTCTCAAGGGGAAGTAAGAAAGGTCAAGAAAGGTCAAGATAGTGGAGGCTTTGGATAGGAGATAGTAATAAGTAAAAAAAGAATGCACATCTAAAAAAAAATATGATTTCAGGCCAAGATGATGGGGAGTTCAAGTTAGCTGAGTTCGATATACAGTAGCGACATCTTAATGTTCTTTTATCAGCATTGCACTTTTTATCTCTGTCGAAAATTTAACTGAGGGGATTTCTAGTGACTCTAGATAGTAATTAATTAATTTTCTTTGAGAAAAACTCCAAGACCCTCATTTGAAAATCAGGGATCAACAGAGCCAGGTTCAAGTGCTAGTACACGTAGAGTATACATCTGCATTTTTTCTTTCAAGAGCCAAACACCTGTGATGAGTGTTTAAGATTTGCAACAATGAACCATTCCCCTCGTAAGTATTGTATAAATATGTGATTTTTTTTTTCCTAAATGCATATGCTCACCAATTTTATAAATACTTTTGCAGGACTATTGTCATTCCCTTGAACGGTCCCTGGCAGATTTGCGTCAGCAGTTTCGTGACCAGACTGCTGAATTGAACGCTGTCAAGATAGAATTGGCCCGACACAAGTATTACAGAGATGAGAATCAGCACCTAGCTGACCACCTCCAGAAACAACAGACTGATGTTGAAGAGGTCACTAAGGTCAGCCTCTCTCTTAGTTTATATTGTTATCCTCTATTGCTGTATGTTTTTTTATTGCATATCTTCAGGTGTTACGATCAATCAAGAATGAACAAGAGTGATCGGCAATACAGACAGACTAGTGTTCAGTTTGACCTTAACACACTTTCTTGCTGAAATGAATATTTCCAGAGGGTACAGGGGTGCACATAATACTCTTGAAAATTCTGGAGCCGTTGGGGTTTTATTTATGGAAATTCCAGGGAGGTGTGTGGTCTCCCTGGTCTGGGGTATGGATATTTTCTGGAACTATAAGATGTAAATTTAACTCAATACTCTGAAACCTTCCTTTCAATTCTCAGAGTCTGAGAGATCAACTTTCAGTTGCATTGGAGAATGGGGAACAAGTTAAAGAAGAGCTACAAAAGTTGAAAGAAGAAATGAGAGCCGAAAGGGCATCTGTACAGGCTGCGAGGGTAATTGAGAAACAAAAGAGGGAATTAGGAATCAAGAGGCAAGTGGACATGTTTAATCAGTCCCAGGAAGCAGTGAACCAAAGAGTTGATTCTCTCATTACAAGCATGGGACAGCATTCTACAGTTGAAGTGGTGATTAATGGTGTGAAACATGGTGAGACCACAAATGAATCTTTTTACATGTACTGTACAATGTTTCCACAAGTGAATTAATATTTTAGGTCATCAGTGGTCAGCAGGTGAACCGAATGGCTGACCTCTTGACCATGGTGAACTTGTGGTAGTTGTTCTTTTTATGAATGCCAAGGTAGAAATTGCTCCCACAGGGTTTTGGCGCAGATATGAGAGCTCCGCTTTTTTATTACAGATAGAACATAATTTGGCACATAAATGGTTACCGGTAACATTAAAATCATCGAGTTAAAAGAGCAAACCATTGGAAAAGGTTCAACTGTAATGCTTTTTCCTTTTCCTAACAGAGATGAACTCTAATGATGGAATATCAAACAAAGCAGTTCAGCTGAGAAAGGTACCTAACAATAAGTTAGCCACTCTTCAGTAGTGTGATACATGTATGTAACAATCGTTGTCAGCATTTTATTACTTACAGCTTGACATTCTTGACTAATAAAACTTTGACTGTGTACTGAAGAAGTTTGATTGTTTCTCTTAGGCTCTTGATGAAACTAGAGTTCAGCTTGAAAAAATCCACAGAAATGCACTGGAAGTAAGACAATTAAATTATAGCTTTTATTAGTTAACGCCTATGTTACGCATGGAGGCTGGGTGCCCAGGAACCTGGGGGCTGGAGCTGCCAACCCCAAACCCAGGTAACAGGAACATCCCAAAAGCCTGCCCTACCCGCAACCCAGTCGCGAGTCCCACCCGCCATACCCAGCCCCAGCCCAAGCCCAAGCACCTGTCACCAGTGTTTCCGCCAGACCGCGCCATTGCAGGAATCCCGCATTATATTCAGAGAAAGGCCCTCAGAAAAATGGAGAAAAGGCCAATTTAGCCCTTTACTTTGTCAGGGCTGCATGCAGGCTTAACCCAGGCATAGAACTCTAATAGCCATCCCAAGGCTCAAAATTACGACTGATATGGTCGCCAACGAACTAAAAATTTACAACGCAGCTAACATTTCTTTCTTGGCGACCAAAAATTCTGGTTTAGTCGTCATAATCGCGACTTCATTTCTCTATGTTGAGGATCAATAACGGTTATTTACGCACACCTTATGTTCTTCTAGAAAACCATATTGAAAGAAGATCTTTGCAGATCTTCACTTCTAAAACACTCAACATAAGAAAAGAAGTCAATCCATCCTTTTGCTTTGCTGCATTGATACTCTCACATCGGAAAACTTTCAAATGGCTGACCGTGTTTGAAATCGCCCTGTAATGCACTGCAAAACCTTGGTCATTGACTACATCATGTATGCCTTTGTAGTTTTCTTTTGACATGCACGAGTCCTTCATAATGGACCTTCATACTAGTATCTGGCGACCAGACATTTGCATTTGGCGACTAATTTTTACCAATTATTATCTATTGGCCCCTTTCCTACAACGCTGGCCCCTAAAACAAGTCTTCAGGGGCCACTTTGGCCCTCAAGTAAAATTTTCTGGCTGAAACACTGCCTGTCACACAGAGTTAGGAGCTCTGTGGAAATTATAATTATAACAGTAATAACCAATAATATAACAACAACAATGACAATAATAATAATAAGGTAAGAATAATAAAAAGGAGAGGAGGGTGGTAGAAAGCACTAAAACACTCCAAAAACTGATCTGGATGCCCCAAACACTAAGCACAGTAAAACTCCAATCAAGACATATGTAATGGCATAGGCATAAATTGCAACAAGAACTGCTGACACAGGTGCACAGGAAACTGCTCTACACCAGGCCTGCTACAGTAACGCTAACCCCAACAATGGGAAACGCCAGAGTATCGGTAATAGTGAAGAATAGTTCCCAAAATATACTGTCGGCCGACTGTCGGCCAACTGTCGGCCGACTGTTGGCCAACAGTCGGCCGACAGTCGGCCGACAGTTAGCCAACAGTCGGCCAACAGTCGGCCGACAGACGGCCAACAGTCGGCCGACAGTCGGCCGACAGACGGCCAACAGTTTGCGTTACGTTTGAGGCCAAAGTGTTGGCCGACTGTCGGCCGACAGTCGGTGACCTGTTGGCAACCTGTAGGTAATGTGTCGGTAACCTGTCGGTGGGGCAAACAAAAATGATCGTAAACATTTACTTGTCTTTTGCTTCTAAACTACATAAAAAGAGTTTAAGTCATTTCATAACGATACCTTGCTCAGCACTTTCGATACTAGTATAGCTTTTGTCCACTGTTTTAGCGTTGACTAGCGATACTTTCCCAAATTGGTTCCTATTCATTTATCCGCCATTTTGAAAAGTTCTTCTTGTTCAGACATACACGAAGTACTGTTAACTAGCGTTTTGCAATGCATTATAGGGCGATTGGAAAATTACTTTTAGCTTTGCGTATTTGTTGCCCTAAAATGCTTAAATCCGAAGCCTATTTTGTGTAAAAACAAAGATATGAGAAATGGGTACTAAATTTACCACTAAATTTTGGTATGTGCAGTCGGGAGATGGAGTAAAAAAGCCTGTTTTACAGTTCAAAGAGGATCAAGGAGATAGGTAGGAATGTCACTGGATCCGGTACGATCGACAGATTTCGATTTACTTTTTTCAACCGGAAAAGTTTTTGACTCTATTTATTTTTACTCTTTTTTTCAGTCGATTTGTTACTATAACAGTGTCGGCCGACTGTCGGTAATGTGTCGGTTATCTGTCGGTAACCTGTTGGCCGACAGGTTACCGACAGCCGAATATGGGAGCTATTGTTCACTATTACCAGAGTATCAGCCACCAAAAATGCTAATAAATGCCAACACCACGCCAATGCCAGGCTTATTACTATGCAACAAGCACCTTGTTGTTAACTAAGTTAAATATGTATAGTTAACCTCATCATAATTTTGTAGTGATAACAGGGCTTGACTTTCAGGAAAAAGCCTCAGTGCCAGTTGGCCCATGAGTTTTCACATTTGGTTACCAGCGCAAGTATTTTTAGTCACCAAAAATTTTCAGCCCTTCGGGCAGCTGATATATATTTCCATGAAAAAGACCCTGAAATGGTGCAAATCACAATTCTCTTGTGGTACTCTTGAGTAAAGAAACACATTTTAAAGTAACACCTAGTATGGATGTGTATGCTTAAAGCTGTACTGCCGCAAATAAGTATTACAAAGCGTTAGTTCAAAGTATTACACGTTGAGTGTATCGTGGCGTAAGCAAAGACAATTTGTGTCTTAATCGTCAAAGTAAGCAAATTACTTTCCTTTTCTTGCAGTATTATTTTCTTAAAGAAGTAGGAAACGAATTTTTGGGCTTGCCCTTGTTTTTGGACTTGCCCTTATTTTAACTATAAATAATAAAAGGCATAATTTAAGGTCTTTATTTATAGTTTTAAACAGACGTCAACACTTACAAGGTACTTAATTATGGAGTTAATAACTGTCCAAAATTATACTCAACAGATCAAAATCTAAAATCAAAAAGACCTCTATGAACAACCCTTATGTATGTACTAGCCCAAAACCCATTCTCACTAGCTCTCAGAAGGTTCATCTCTTACATGTACAGTTACTCTGTTACAGGGCTCGCACGGGTATGGGTATTAATCTCCAAAGTCACATTCAGTCTTCCTAATAATAGTATTATTATTGTCTGTCCACAGATGTATAAGCAGGAAGTTGAAGATCTCAAGGCCGAGTTTTCTAGGGCAGAGTTCTTAGCCAAGGTGAAATAAGGATTCCTATATTCAATTAATAATTTTTATGATAATTTTAAATATCACTTTTTTTGGATTGGTATTCTAGTTTGTTGAGATTGCAAAATCTACCTTTTATAGTTATGTGGTTGGAAAAGGCACTTTTTAGGAAGCTTCAATAAAATAAACTATTTTGATTGACTGCCAGCTTATCATCACAAAAAATCTGAAAATGTTTTTTGTCTTTCCAGCTGATAAAAGTAAAAGAACTATGAAATTCAATTAATGCAAAACATTATGCTCAATGCATTGTTTGTCACAGACAAGAACACAGGAGACAGAGTCATTAAAAACACAAATGTCTGATCTTCAAAAAAGATACCAGGATGGCATTAAGGTAATTAATATAAATAGCGGCCTGTAAAAAGTCAAGATTAGTTTTAAAAAGGGGCAAAAAGGTGCAATGCTTATAAAACAGGTGCAAAGATTTATTTAAGTGAAACAAATATTTTGGGGTTAGGAGCACTTTAATACTTGGTTTCCATGGATCTGCATGCATTACTTAACTAACCTGGTTGTGTAACTATAAATGTTATAATATAGCTCTATAATATTCCAGGGGTTTTAACCAGGCAAATTGGCCTGCTGTGAAAACAACTTTGGCCACCTGATTTGGCAATCTAACAAGAAAATTATTTTATGTAAAGAAGTTCAGTTCAAGTAGTTTTATCTGCGTGTGAAAACCAGTTTGTCCCTGCTGAAAACGGTAATAAAACCCACAACATTCCCAGGAAATGTTTTGCCATAAATGAAGTATATTTATGTTGGGAAAAGTACTCTGGCACTAGTACTAGCACCACTTTAAGTCACGTCAAACTCAAGAGAAGTTACTTGCAGTGGCAGATGTAAGGGGAGGCGGGGTTGCAGGCCCCTTTAGTTTGGGTAAAAAAGGAAATAATCACAGAAGGAAATAAAAAGAAGAGCTGGCAGGGCAAGCAAAACACACCTCCCCATTAGCTCAAGGTCTGGATCTGCCACTGACTTGTTCTCTATTGTTCTCTCAAGCTAGGCTAAGACAGATCATAACAGCGGTACAAGACCAATAAAACTTGTGTAGGTTCTGTGCCATTGCAATCTGACAAAGCTTTGTTTGTGGCAAGGCTCTTTCTTAAGAGTTTTTTTGTTCTGCTTAAGGCTCAAGATGACTACATATCTCAGCTTCATGTAAAGTTTAACGAAATTCAGCAGTATGCTGTTTCAACAGAGGAGGTAAGAAATTGGAGACCTGTTTTAGACATGCATGTATGGCTCCTGCATTTGCAACTGGAACTCAAACTCATTTCAGATAAATATATCTTGTAGTAATTTTCCATGTAAAGTGGTGTGCAATTAAAGTTATCCATGACAGTGGTGTTGAGAACAACATAGACTAAAATGTGAAATTATTTGTACTTTACTTAATCTTGTGATACTTTTAAGATCACATTTTGTCAAAGCAATCTGAAAACTAATATCATGGAATGCAGTATAAAATTCCAAAAAATAATTAAAAATAGCCATAATGTGTGGTTCCAGAAAATACTCGTACCTCCACCATAGAGAAAATTGAAAACTCTGGAGGGGTGGGGAGAGGTCAAAGACCCTGGAAATTCTTATTTCATCCACATTCATCTTATCAGTCCTTCAACCAAAATTTTACCTCAACTACAAAATTAATGGACTTAGTCGTACAGGAAGGTAGTTAACAAGTTACCATTCTGTCTATTTATTGAAAGCATGTTTAAATAAATTGCAGTGTGTTTTCTTTGTGTGTATCTTCAGATGTTTCGATCGATTGACAGGGCTCGAAATTAAAAAAATCGTTAGGTCGCCTTTTGGCGACTAACTGGAGAAATATAGTCGCCAGATGCAAATTTTCAGTCGCCAGTTTGAATAATCAAAATAATTTTCAGGTTCCGCTTGTTGAAAGTGTTTATTAATATCATCTGGCATGACCGGGGACACATTCATACAATAAGTATTTTTTGACTTACTTATCCATTTCTTTTTAGTAACGTAACACTTTTCATTTAGCGTGGCGGCGCCCAACTTGCGTGTTTCGCCGAAAACAGAGATTTCCCTGGATTTTAGCATCAAAAATGCTGGCTTTGTTTTCGCGATAGAAACTGTAGAAATTGTATGCGACTTCTCAGTTTTCGCGTACAATTTCTACAGTTTTAATAAATATATCGTTGTTAAGTTAAGTTTGGTAGAGAGAAACTAAAAAAATGCTCGCAGAAAATTGCTAAACTAAAGAAATAAACACAGCGTTTTCGTTCCCAACGCGGCTATTTTTATCCTGGAAAGAAATTTGATCGGGGCAGATTTTGATCATGTGCTAGGCAACTACTTCTGAGCCGTGAGCGCGCGTCACGCAATCAACAAAACAACGCTATAAATTGTAATTTTCGCCAAGCTTCATCAAAACACTTGATTACCCTTGAGCCTAAAGTTTACCTTTTCTTCTCAAAATCGTTATCGTCCAGCGATCTTTGCAAAATTCTGCGACTCCTGGGCAGTTCCAAGAGAGAAACTCTAGTGGCGTCGAAGAAAATATTGCGAACAGAAGTCCGTAAAGTTTAGAGGGAATGTGGCTTTTTTTATCGTGATTTGGCCGAACGCAAAGCAGGACAAGATAAGATGTTTATTTTAACTTTAATGCCTTATTGTACTTCTAAATCATGCAAAATTCAGGTCGCCAAAGTGGCGACTAAACAGCAATTTTAGTCGCCAAGGAGGAAAAGTTAGTCGCATTGGCGACCGTATTGGTCGCAATTTCGAGCCCTGATTGAGAATAAACAGCAGTGGCATGCAATGCAGACAGCTAAGTGTGTGGAGTGTTTACTTAAACATTTAACACACTTTCTTGCCAAAACTGTTTTCTAGAGGGTGTGGGGGATGTGTAAATACTCATAGAAATTGCAAAGGGGTGGGGGGTTATTTTTGCGTTCAAAAATTGGAAATTCCTGGAAGGAGGTCTGACTTGTGTGAAATTCCCTCCATGGTAAGGGTATGGATATTTCCTTCTCAAACTCATTAATAATTCATAAGTTTGATAGCCAATAAAAAATGGCTAAATTCGTTACGTGCATGAGTTTTGATACCCAATGAAAACCTAGATGAAAACCACACGTGTTTTGGATATCGTATCCAAACCAAATGTTGCTTTCATCTGATTCCTCATTGGATATCAAGATTTACACATCAAAACAAAAGAAATTAAGCATAAGAACAGAATTTTAAAAAATTAGCATCCTTGGGAACTTGCATTTTAATAAAATAATTTTAACAA
>JAHPZR010032406.1:0-13969 GCA_019787425.1 Platygyra sinensis | reverse complement strand
GAGACACACCTTATAACAGACATTCGTCAACTGGGAGAAGCACGAGAAATGTAGCGGCTGGTTTCTATCATTTTTCGCTGGACTGGGTTGGGGTATATAGATAAGAGGAATGAGTTACAGAGACAACGCTGACCGTGTATTTCGTATGTATTTGCACTCGAGGAGAATATCCCAAGTTAACCTGAGCTAAAAAGTATATCCCCTTTGAGCTAAAAGAAAAATATTTACTCCGGTACCGGTAAGGGGTATCGAAACGTATCAATAGACCCTTTGCTTAAATGGCGCCTAAATTTGAATAACAATACTCATACATCCTTAGCCTCATGTTCATGTGAAAATCCTTTGTCATGAAACATGAATGTGAGGCTAAGGATGTACCAAGTGACGTTATTCAAATTTAGGCGCTATTTATGCAAAGGGTCTATTGATACGTTTCGATACCCCTTACATAAGGGTACTGAAATATTTTATTTAGCTCAAAGGAGATATACTTTTTAGCTCAGGTTAACTTGGGGTATTCTCCTCAAAGGGTCTATTGAAGACAGGAGACTGCGCTTCGTCTCCCGCCTGTCGTATTTTAGTGCACTACTTTCAAAAATTTCAGTGCTTTATTTTACCCGTTCTGGTGCTGGCATAAAATAGGTACAAGAAAACAGTCATGATCAAGTGGAGATTTCTTTTCAATGAATTTTGTAACGACTTTTTGCAATAGACACAACACCGGAGGAATTTGAAAACGGAGGTTTCACTCCGAAAACGTGTCAAATGCATTCCGTCCACACTACGCCGGAGGTATTTGAAAACGGTGGTTTCACTCCGAAAACGTGTCAAATGCATTCCGTCCACACTACGCCGGAGGTATTTGAAAACGGTGGTTTCACTCCGAAAACGTGTCAAATATATTGCGTCCACACTACACCGGAGGAATTTGAAAACAGAGATTTCACTCTGAAAACGTGTCAAATGCATTCCGTCCACACTACGCCGGAGGTATTTGAAAACGGTGGTTTCACTCCTAAAACGTGTCAAATATATTGCGTCCACACTTCGCCGGAGGTATTTGAAAACGGAGGTTTCACTCTGAAAACGCATCAAATGTTTTCCGTCCACACTACGCCGGAGGTATTTGAAAACGGAGGTTTTACTCTGAAAACGTGTCAAATGTTTTCCGTCCACACTTCGCCGGAGGTATTTGAAAACGGAGGTTTTACTCTGAAAAACGCGTCAAATGTATTCCGTCCACACTATGCCGGAGGTATTTGAAAACGGAGGTTTTTACTCTGAAAACGCATCAAATGTTTTCCGTCCACACTATGCTTTAGAAATTTGAAAACAAAACAATCGGCGGTCATTTTGGATTTGTGTTTGAGTAGAACTCGGGCAGGGAAATATCATGATTATCGTAACGTTACCGTTTTCTAGCGTTTTCGAAATGTTTTCCGTTCTCGCTGAAAATCAAAGCCGGCGTTTTTCAGTTTCCTCCGGTTTGAAGAGCGTTTTGAAAAGCTCCATTTTCGTGACGGGTTAGTCAGTGTGGACGGTAGCTGGTCTAACCGGAGAAATAAAGACGCGTTTTCAAATTCCTCAGGCGTAAGTATTGTGTGGACTTGTCTTGAATCGGAATAAATTATTTGAAAACGATCCCTTTCAGGAAAAACTCCGGAAAAATAATAACCTGGGTTATTACGCAGAATTCAACTAGTGTAAAGAAAAAAATGTAAACGATATGATAGATTTCTTTTCATATTCTACTTCTCAACCAATTAAAATTGTGTTCACACCGATTTTTACAGGCGCATGTCTTTTTCTTTGAATCACGTATTCGTGGCAGGTTCTGTCACTCACTCACGACTTATCCTTACGACAACTCACGTCCTACAGTTTTTCTTCAAAACGTGGGATGACTATTTAACATAACAACCCCAGACTTTTTACGATGATCACGTGCACCCACCAATTGACGTAGTACTGGATGCTGTTTGTCGTAATTTCAATCTTTCATTTGCTGGAGACTTATTTCTGATTTTAGCCCCATTTTACACCGAAACCAAGAGGATCAGTAATACTTCACAAGTGTGTGATCGTCCTGGTGACAGAAATCACTTGAGAGAGCCTCTTGCTTGTTGTTAGCGTTTTGATAACCTGAGCAGTAGTCCTGTTCATAAATATCTAGAGTAAGGTGAAGGCTATATTTGTTTATAGTTCATAAAGTTTTTAAGGCCCCCTTCTATTTTGTCCAAATTTGATTAGTATCATCAAGTCAGTTGTGTTTTTGTCATCTAAGTTGTGTTTTTGTCATGTTAGTTGTGCTCTTCTCATCATCCTATTTGTGCTTTTCTTATCCTAGTTGTGTTTTTCTCATCCTAGTTGTGTTCTTATCAACTTCGTTGTGTTTTTGTCATCTAAGTTGTGTTTTTCTCATCCTAGTTGAATGTGTTTTTGTCATCTTAGTTGTGTTTTTGTCATCGTAGTTGTGTTTCTGTCGTCTTAGTTGTGTTTTTGTCATCATATAGTTGAGTTTTTGTCATCTTAGTTGTGTTTTTGTCATCTTAGTTGTGTTTTTCTCATCCTAGTTGTGCTTTTTGTCATGCTAAATAGGAGATTGGTTAGTTGTCGTCAAGTGTCAGCCGGGTTTAATAATTCCGTTACTGGCCATTACAATTGCTATATTAAAATTCAACAGACGTCAATAACCAAAGCTACTGCCTGCATGTTATAAACGACTCGGCATCCTCGACCTCGTACTCTTGGTTCAAGAGACAAACAATTTGAGTGACCTAACTTTAGCTAACTTTCACCTGACTGTCTGTGATGCCTTGTCTAGTTTCTTGGCTCTTCGACTGATCTAGGCTATTTGTCCTAGCCTCTCCTCCCACTCAAATTTAACCAAGTTATTGCATTTCGGCATTCTTTCTCAAACGTTTAACTCAAAAACAAAGGCGACAGTTTAAACACCTTTCCCGGTAAACTTTCACTGCCGTGTTTTCGAGTCCACCAGCACCCGCAAACTTCGTCATGCACCCACTCGTCGGCCGACCTGTCAACTTTAGACGACGGTTCTGACGGTTTCTGCTGAGAGCAACAGAGAACAATAGTTCTTATTTGAACAGCTGACTCGATTTTGTGTCTAATATTAAAATGGTTTTGTTTGCTTTACGGCGAATAAGAAACAGCTAGGTTTTTGTCAGTTGGAAAAGGACGTGACTTAACTTCGCGTATAAAGATTTCACTAAAGAACAGTAAAAATGACAGACTCTGGTATCAACTTGCTCTCCTGAGATGTTAAACCTGTTCCAGAAAGGTATGGTATCTTTGACATTAGTTCTGGGCGCAATCCGGCGTGATAATTAACAAACCATTATAAGAGACTCAATTGTCGATTTAAAGCTCGGATTACTAAATGCAGACGGTGTTGGCAAATGAACCAATTCATTATGTATCCCTTAATTATTTAAAAGCGCGCATAAAGTTGGATGTAATGTGCAACTAATGTTGGTCTATGAAACTTGACTTAGCATGTCAGTTTCAATTCAAGTTCCCGTAGTTGGTATTATTTCCACATCCAAACAGTTGTCTAACAAACCGATAATGGAAAAAAGTCGTCGTAATTCTAAAGAATATGACGCCTGACCGGGCCGGTTTTGAAGACACCTTGATGTGAAACGAGGGCGTTTGATGTGACAAACTTTGTTCGTTGTTAAAGTAACTCGTACATCAAACTTTTCAGTCTCTCTGTGCAAAATGATCGTTGTATATCCGAAATTGTCCTCCCTGTACTAAATTTAACCGAATGATTATACATTATTTGTTGCTATTGATGGCAATCGGCTCCTTACTTAACACATTACATACGGTCCCAAAACAAAAACCGAAGGTCGGTGGTGTAAGAGTACGGGGGAGTACGGGTAGATATATTTAACTGTCACTGAATTTCAACAAAACCGATTGACGCTTGACATTTTGGAAAGTGATTGTTTTGAAACAAATTTTCCGGACAGGTTAATTTTGTCAATGTCAGCTCTATTTGAGTAGCGTGAAGTTTCGGTCTGGATTATTAGACCGGTTATATAATCAGGACTATTTTAAGCAGAGTTTAGCAAACACTCGGAAGCAATGACTTCAGGAAGGACGAGTTCAAGAAGTTCAGGAAACCGTGATCTACCGTTTTGCTGATTCTCTCCAGTTGGGATAGAAAATAGGCCGAATCCAAAACCTGTCTGTGTTCGCGGGCTACCCTTTCGGTAATGATACAACTTTGACAACAACAACATTTATTTAATTATACCACAAAGAAATGAAAGTAATACATTAGTTTTGGGTATTAGCTGCCCATAATAACCATAGCGGCTAAGAAAATAAGACACTGAGCTATCTATGAAATACAATAAAGAAAAATATTACGGTCATGTATATTAAACATAAAGCAAAAGTAGCCTAAGAATAGAGATATAGATAAATATATACGACAAAATTAAAAACTAACATAACACCAGAGCAAGAAGGTAAGAGAAGAATAAGTAAAAAGAAAATTATAATAATTCTTGCAAAAACCAATGATATTTACAACAACAACTTTACTGATACTCAGCTAAAAACTAAATTAAACGAACAGGAATGACTTCTTAAAATAGAAAGAGTACATAGCTCCCCGAAATAACCTCAATCGGCTAAATTAGACCGACTGGGCAGTCATCTTTAGTTATTTAAATCAACGGTAATGGCATCTCTCTTCGTGCCAAGGTAGCACGTAAGGTCTCAAGCAATGCGTTCCAATTGCTGGCCTGTCTGTAGTGTCTGGTCCAACAAGCCTCACTCTTTCCTTTTTCTACTGATCTTCATGTTAGTTTAGTCTTCCTGTCTTCTTCTTCACTACTGGCAACCCTGAAAATGGCATTCGAGGTCATTCTGTTTATGTGTCCTATCAGAAGCTAAATAATAGGCTTCTGGTCCTATCCACCCAAGGTTCAAGGTTCATTTATTTCACGCCCAACTCCTTTTAATTGATAGTGGTGCTGTATTTTATCTGGGTTACTAGGGGTCTTCATTGGAGGTGGTCCTTCAGGGCCAGAAAATCCTGAGTATTGTGAGACATCTTGTTTGGAGTACATTTGTCTCGTGTCATATGGATTATGGTAGCATGTCAGAACTCTCTCTCCGCATGCAGATTCCCATTTTAAAAATGGAATTTGCAAAAAAAATATTACAAAAGAGATCGAGATTAGACTTCTTAGAATCGAACCCAGCTTCAGTGAGTTCATTTTGCTTTATCCTAGCTGTAGTGCACTCTTCAACGTTCTCGTTTCATCAGTATATGGCAAGATATCAAATCTCTTTTGTATGGGGGGGTTAATTGTATGAATGAGAGTACAATTCCTGAAAGATTACACTAACAGTGATACTTGTAGACTCTTAGTGTGCAGGCCCTTATGAGTTGCGGCGCGAGATCTGACCCTATCACTTCTTTGAAGTGTATCTAAATTGTTTACTAGAGATATCGCGGTTGCCCGGATTGCGGTATGCTGTACACGACAAAGTGACAAGGTTAATCATGTAAAGCCTGCAGGGTTTACACTACGACATGTACGACATAAGCATAAGCTTAAGCCCACAGCACAAGAATAAGCAATAGGCATGCGCAGAATGGATAATTACCTTAATTTCGGTTCCATACCTCTGCGATACAGTAGAACAAGATGGTGGACAATGTTTACACTTATGGGTTACAGCAAGGCGTTTTCACTTGAGATAAGCATAAGCACAATCACAAGAAGATCAAAAAGTGCTTGTTTTGCTTGTGCTCGTGCGTGTGTTGCGGGCGTCACTACCGTGTACTTGTGTTTATGCTCAGGTTGTGGGCGTCTTCACTACCATCATGGTTATGTTTGTGCTTGTGCCTATGTCGTAGTGAAAACCAGGTTTAATTAATATTGATTCAACAGAGAGACAATTAGCAGAGAGACAATTCTGGTGACCAGGAGACTGTTTCTAAGAACTAAGAAAATCATGAGGATGATAAGAGCACAACTAAGATGACAAAAACCACACTTAGGATGACAAAAACACAACTGACTTGATGATACTTAATCAAAATTTGGGACAAAATAGAAGGGGGACCTTAAAAACTTTAATGAACTATAAACAAATATAGCCTTCACCTTACTCTAGCATAGTTTATGAACAGGACCTTACTGCTCAGGTTATCAAAACGCTAAACAACAAGGCAAGATGGCTCTCTCAAGTGGATTTTCTGTCACCAGGACGATCACACACTTGTGAAGTATTACTGATCCTCTTGGTTTCGGGGGTTGTAAAATGGGGCTAAAATCCAGAATAAGTCTCCCAGGCAACTGAAAGATTGAAATTTACGAAAAAACAGCAATCCTAGTACTACGTCCATGGTGGGTGCGACGTGATCATCGTTAAAAAGTCTGGGTTGTTATGTAAAATAGTCATCCCAACGTTTTGGCAAGAAAAAAACTGTAGGACGTGAGTTGTCGTAAGGATAAGTCGTGAGTGTTAGTGACAGAACACCTGAGCCACGAATACGTGATTCAAAGAAAAAGACATGCGCCTGTAAAAATCCCCGGTTGTGAACACAATTTAAGTAGGTTGAGTAAGTAGAATATGAAAAGAAAATCTATCCATATCGTTAGCATTTTTTTCTTTACACTAGTTGACATTCTGCGTAATTAACCCAGGTTATTATTTTTCCGGAGTTTTTCCTGAAAGGGGAATCCCCGGTTTTCGATAATATTTATTCCGCTTCAAGAACAAGTCCACACAATACATACGCCTGAGGCAATTTTGAAAACGCGGTCTTTAGTTTCTCCGGTTATGACCCAGCGACCGTCCACACTGGACTAAACCCGTCACTGAAAATGGAGCTTTTTCAAAAACGCTTCTTCAAACCGGAGGAAACTGAAAAACCGTCCGGCTTGATTTTCAGCGAGTAACGGAAAACATTTCGAAAACGCTAGAACCGGTAACGTTACGATAGATAACATGTATATTTCCCTGCCACGAGTTTTCTACGCAAACACAACTCCAAAATGACCGCCGATTGTTTGTGTTTCAAATTTCTAAAAGCATAGTGTGGACGGAAAACATTTGGAGGCGTTTTTGTCAATCTTAGTTGTGCTCTTATCATCATCATGATTTCTAGTTCTTAGAAACAGTCTCCTGGTCACCAGAATTGTCTCTCTGCTAATTGTCTCTCTGTTGAATCAATATTAATTAAACCTGGTTTTCACTACGACATAGGCACAAGCACAAACATAACCATGATGGTAGTGAAGACGCCCACAACCTGAGCATAAACACAAGTACACGGTAGTGACGCCCGCAACACACGCACGAGCACAAGCAAAACAAGCACTTTTTGATCTTCTTGTGATTGTGCTTATGCTTATCTCAAGTGAAAACGCCTTGCTGTAACCCATAAGTGTAAACATTGTCCACCATCTTGTTCTACTGTATCGCAGAGGTATGGAACCGAAATTAAGGTAATTATCCATTCTGCGCATGCCTATTGCTTATTCTTGTGCTGTGGGCTTAAGCTTATGCTTATGTCGTACATGTCGTAGTGTAAACCCTGCAGGCTTTACATGATTAACCTTGTCACTTTGTCGTGTACAGCATACCGCAATCCGGGCAACCGCGATATCTCTAGTAAACAATTTAGATACACTTCAAAGAAGTGATAGGGTCAGATCTCGCGCCGCAACTCATAAGGGCCTGCACACTAAGAGTCTACAAGTATCACTGTTAGTGTAATCTTTCAGGAATTGTACTCTCATTCATACAATTAACCCCCCCATACAAAAGAGATTTGATATCTTGCCATATACTGATGAAACGAGAACGTTGAAGAGTGCACTACAGCTAGGATAAAGCAAAATGAACTCACTGAAGCTGGGTTCGATTCTAAGAAGTCTAATCTCGATCTCTTTTGTAATATTTTTTTTGCAAATTCCATTTTTAAAATGGGAATCTGCATGCGGAGAGAGAGTTCTGACATGCTACCATAATCCATATGACACGAGACAAATGTACTCCAAACAAGATGTCTCACAATACTCAGGATTTTCTGGCCCTGAAGGACCACCTCCAATGAAGACCCCTAGTAACCCAGATAAAATACAGCACCACTATCAATTAAAAGGAGTTGGGCGTGAAATAAATGAACCTTGAACCTTGGGTGGATAGGACCAGAAGCCTATTATTTAGCTTCTGATAGGACACATAAACAGAATGACCTCGAATGCCATTTTCAGGGTTGCCAGTAGTGAAGAAGAAGACAGGAAGACTAAACTAACATGAAGATCAGTAGAAAAAGGAAAGAGTGAGGCTTGTTGGACCAGACACTACAGACAGGCCAGCAATTGGAACGCATTGCTTGAGACCTTACGTGCTACCTTGGCACGAAGAGAGATGCCATTACCGTTGATTTAAATAACTAAAGATGACTGCCCAGTCGGTCTAATTTAGCCGATTGAGGTTATTTCGGGGAGCTATGTACTCTTTCTATTTTAAGAAGTCATTCCTGTTCGTTTAATTTAGTTTTTAGCTGAGTATCAGTAAAGTTGTTGTTGTAAATATCATTGGTTTTTGCAAGAATTATTATAATTTTCTTTTTACTTATTCTTCTCTTACCTTCTTGCTCTGGTGTTATGTTAGTTTTTAATTTTGTCGTATATATTTATCTATATCTCTATTCTTAGGCTACTTTTGCTTTATGTTTAATATACATGACCGTAATATTTTTCTTTATTGTATTTCATAGATAGCTCAGTGTCTTATTTTCTTAGCCGCTATGGTTATTATGGGCAGCTAATACCCAAAACTAATGTATTACTTTCATTTCTTTGTGGTATAATTAAATAAATGTTGTTGTTGTCAAAGTTGTATCATTACCGAAAGGGTAGCCCGCGAACACAGACAGGTTTTGGATTCGGCCTATTTTCTATCCCAACTGGAGAGAATCAGCAAAACGGTAGATCACGGTTTCCTGAACTTCTTGAACTCGTCCTTCCTGAAGTCATTGCTTCCGAGTGTTTGCTAAACTCTGCTTAAAATAGTCCTGATTATATAACCGGTCTAATAATCCAGACCGAAACTTCACGCTACTCAAATAGAGCTGACATTGACAAAATTAACCTGTCCGGAAAATTTGTTTCAAAACAATCACTTTCCAAAATGTCAAGCGTCAATCGGTTTTGTTGAAATTCAGTGACAGTTAAATATATCTACCCGTACTCCCCCGTACTCTTACACCACCGACCTTCGGTTTTTGTTTTGGGACCGTATGTAATGTGTTAAGTAAGGAGCCGATTGCCATCAATAGCAACAAATAATGTATAATCATTCGGTTAAATTTAGTACAGGGAGACAATTTCGGATATACAACGATCATTTTGCACAGAGAGACTGAAAAGTTTGATGTACGAGTTACTTTAACAACGAACAAAGTTTGTCACATCAAACGCCCTCGTTTCACATCAAGGTGTCTTCAAAACCGGCCCGGTCAGGCGTCATATTCTTTAGAATTACGACGACTTTTTTCCATTATCGGTTTGTTAGACAACTGTTTGGATGTGGAAATAATACCAACTACGGGAACTTGAATTGAAACTGACATGCTAAGTCAAGTTTCATAGACCAACATTAGTTGCACATTACATCCAACTTTATGCGCGCTTTTAAATAATTAAGGGATACATAATGAATTGGTTCATTTGCCAACACCGTCTGCATTTAGTAATCCGAGCTTTAAATCGACAATTGAGTCTCTTATAATGGTTTGTTAATTATCACGCCGGATTGCGCCCAGAACTAATGTCAAAGATACCATACCTTTCTGGAACAGGTTTAACATCTCAGGAGAGCAAGTTGATACCAGAGTCTGTCATTTTTACTGTTCTTTAGTGAAATCTTTATACGCGAAGTTAAGTCACGTCCTTTTCCAACTGACAAAAACCTAGCTGTTTCTTATTCGCCGTAAAGCAAACAAAACCATTTTAATATTAGACACAAAATCGAGTCAGCTGTTCAAATAAGAACTATTGTTCTCTGTTGCTCTCAGCAGAAACCGTCAGAACCGTCGTCTAAAGTTGACAGGTCGGCCGACGAGTGGGTGCATGACGAAGTTTGCGGGTGCTGGTGGACTCGAAAACACGGCAGTGAAAGTTTACCGGGAAAGGTGTTTAAACTGTCGCCTTTGTTTTTGAGTTAAACGTTTGAGAAAGAATGCCGAAATGCAATAACTTGGTTAAATTTGAGTGGGAGGAGAGGCTAGGACAAATAGCCTAGATCAGTCGAAGAGCCAAGAAACTAGACAAGGCATCACAGACAGTCAGGTGAAAGTTAGCTAAAGTTAGGTCACTCAAATTGTTTGTCTCTTGAACCAAGAGTACGAGGTCGAGGATGCCGAGTCGTTTATAACATGCAGGCAGTAGCTTTGGTTATTGACGTCTGTTGAATTTTAATATAGCAATTGTAATGGCCAGTAACGGAATTATTAAACCCGGCTGACACTTGACGACAACTAACCAATCTCCTATTTAGCATGACAAAAAGCACAACTAGGATGAGAAAAACACAACTAAGATGACAAAAACACAACTAAGATGACAAAAACTCAACTATATGATGACAAAAACACAACTAAGACGACAGAAACACAACTACGATGACAAAAACACAACTAAGATGACAAAAACACATTCAACTAGGATGAGAAAAACACAACTTAGATGACAAAAACACAACGAAGTTGATAAGAACACAACTAGGATGAGAAAAACACAACTAGGATAAGAAAAGCACAAATAGGATGATGAGAAGAGCACAACTAACATGACAAAAACACAACTTAGATGACAAAAACACAACTGACTTGATGATACTAATCAAATTTGGACAAAATAGAAGGGGGCCTTAAAAACTTTATGAACTATAAACAAATATAGCCTTCACCTTACTCTAGATATTTATGAACAGGACTACTGCTCAGGTTATCAAAACGCTAACAACAAGCAAGAGGCTCTCTCAAGTGATTTCTGTCACCAGGACGATCACACACTTGTGAAGTATTACTGATCCTCTTGGTTTCGGTGTAAAATGGGGCTAAAATCAGAAATAAGTCTCCAGCAAATGAAAGATTGAAATTACGACAAACAGCATCCAGTACTACGTCAATTGGTGGGTGCACGTGATCATCGTTAAAAAGTCTGGGGTTGTTATGTTAAATAGTCATCCCACGTTTTGAAGAAAAACTGTAGGACGTGAGTTGTCGTAAGGATAAGTCGTGAGTGAGTGACAGAACCTGCCACGAATACGTGATTCAAAGAAAAAGACATGCGCCTGTAAAAATCGGTGTGAACACAATTTTAATTGGTTGAGAAGTAGAATATGAAAAGAAATCTATCATATCGTTTACATTTTTTTCTTTACACTAGTTGAATTCTGCGTAATAACCCAGGTTATTATTTTTCCGGAGTTTTTCCTGAAAGGGATCGTTTTCAAATAATTTATTCCGATTCAAGACAAGTCCACACAATACTTACGCCTGAGGAATTTGAAAACGCGTCTTTATTTCTCCGGTTAGACCAGCTACCGTCCACACTGACTAACCCGTCACGAAAATGGAGCTTTTCAAAAACGCTCTTCAAACCGGAGGAAACTGAAAAACGCCGGCTTTGATTTTCAGCGAGAACGGAAAACATTTCGAAAAACGCTAGAAAACGGTAACGTTACGATAATCATGATATTTCCCTGCCCGAGTTCTACTCAAACACAAATCCAAAATGACCGCCGATTGTTTTGTTTTCAAATTTCTAAAGCATAGTGTGGACGGAAAACATTTGATGCGTTTTCAGAGTAAAAACCTCCGTTTTCAAATACCTCCGGCATAGTGTGGACGGAATACATTTGACGCGTTTTTCAGAGTAAAACCTCCGTTTTCAAATACCTCCGGCGAAGTGTGGACGGAAAACATTTGACACGTTTTCAGAGTAAAACCTCCGTTTTCAAATACCTCCGGCGTAGTGTGGACGGAAAACATTTGATGCGTTTTCAGAGTGAAACCTCCGTTTTCAAATACCTCCGCGAAGTGTGGACGCAATATATTTGACACGTTTTAGGAGTGAAACCACCGTTTTCAAATACCTCCGGCGTAGTGTGGACGGAATGCATTTGACACGTTTTCAGAGTGAAATCTCTGTTTTCAAATTCCTCCGGTGTAGTGTGGACGCAATATATTTGACACGTTTTCGGAGTGAAACCACCGTTTTCAAATACCTCCGGCGTAGTGTGGACGGAATGCATTTGACACGTTTTCGGAGTGAAACCACCGTTTTCAAATACCTCCGGCGTAGTGTGGACGGAATGCATTTGACACGTTTTCGGAGTGAAACCTCCGTTTTTCAAATTCCTCCGGTGTTGTGTCTATTGCAAAAAGTCGTTACAAAATTCATTGAAAAGAAATCTCCACTTGATCATGACTGTTTTCTTGTACCTATTTTATGCCAGCACCAGAACGGGTAAAATAAAGCACTGAAATTTTTGAAAGTAGTGCACTAAAATACGACAGGCGGGAGACGAAGCGCAGTCTCCTGTCTTCAATAGACCCTTTGAGGAGAATACCCCAAGTTAACCTGAGCTAAAAAGTATATCTCCTTTGAGCTAAATAAAATATTTCAGTACCCTTATGTAAGGGGTATCGAAACGTATCAATAGACCCTTTGCATAAATAGCGCCTAAATTTGAATAACGTCACTTGGTACATCCTTAGCCTCACATTCATGTTTCATGACAAAGGATTTTCACATGAACATGAGGCTAAGGATGTATGAGTATTGTTATTCAAATTTAGGCGCCATTTAAGCAAAGGGTCTATTGATACGTTTCGATACCCCTTACCGGTACCGGAGTAAATATTTTTCTTTTAGCTCAAAGGGGATATACTTTTTAGCTCAGGTTAACTTGGGATATTCTCCTCGAGTGCAAATACATACGAAATACACGGTCAGCGTTGTCTCTGTAACTCATTCCTCTTATCTATATACCCCAACCCAGTCCAGCGAAAAATGATAGAAACCAGCCGCTACATTTCTCGTGCTTCTCCCAGTTGACGAATGTCTGTTATAAGGTGTGTCTCTTGGTTTGCGCTACGAATGAGCTTTCCTTCCAGAAGGGAGTTCAAATTACTAACTCCGCTGTACGGCATTCTTGAGGGTAAGGGTAGAGTATGCGTCGGGCCAAGTGGCTCATACAGCGAGCTCTTCATGGTTACCCTAGCATGGAGCGACTGGGAGTATTTCTATTCTCCCCTCTCAGATGGGACACCATTCCCTAGCAAGGTTACCCCAGCATTAGATTTTCTGGTCCCCATTTATACACTTAAGTGGAGGGAGGCACTGCGAGAGTGAAGCGTCTTTCCCAAGAACACCACACAGTTTCCCCCACCAGGGCTCCAACCTGGACCGCATGATTCGGAGTTCGGCGCGCTAACCATAGACAGCCGCGCATAATAAGGAAGAAAAATTATTTCGCAACATAGACCATAGAATGAGTGGAAACCTGTCTCGTTCGTTAGGGTTTACACCAGTTTAACTGTGCACGATTTATCTGATTGACCCTTCGTCTGAGGGGACGACTTTCCACCCCTCTGCGTCATCGTTATGGTGTTCGTGTCGACGCGGGTATGCTGAGTATGCCGAGTAGAGTTCATGCCAGAATAGCCTGTGTCTAGTTTTACGACAAATAAGGCGCAGTAAAATCCTCTTGAATGCGTGGTTGAACCGCCGATTTCGGACCGAGTAAATTATGGGGTTTAGAGCCGAGTTACCCATAGTGGAGTAACTTGACTACCATGAGAACGCGCAGGTCCCACACGAATGAGCACTTGGCGCACCATTTGAAGATTCAAGGTCAACAAGAAGAATGGAAGCCAGCAAATAGCGAAAGCGCC